>OZ023331.1:49656339-49883839 GCA_964007535.1 Brachyptera risi
TCCCTCTGGCGGGAACTTGTCACCCTGTGTAAGATGAGGACGCCGTTAAACAAAACACAGTCGATAAAATACAGCGATTAAATGCGACACATGCACTTATCCGTGTATCTACACGATGTCGTGGGGAGAGAGAGAGAGAGAGAGAGAGAGAGAGAGAGAGAGAGAGAGAGAGAGAGAGAGAGAGAGAAGCAGTTATCTCTCAATGTAGCCGTTAAGCCGGCACATGTCGTGAGAGCAAGGTAATAGGCGTGCATGTCACTATGCTGCTCTACACACGTATGAAGCTTCTGGACCCGGCGCCTCCACCGACTCTACTGACGGGCATCTCTCTGGCTAGTGGTTGTCGTATACCCAGTGACAGCTCTGTTCTATACATGTCAGACACGCGCTCACACTATACTTGCAAACATCCACTTTTTAATCTCTTCCCGTGTCCAAGTGTTCAAGACGCGTGGCCGAGTGGTTAACACACTGAACCGTCATTCGGGAGACCGGGGTTCGATTCTCGCCATGGTCGACCATCCTGTGCATCGTGGTTTCCGTCTGTCGTTCAGGTCAATACTGGGATGGTTCCTAAACTACAGGGCCCAGATTCACAAAAGGTCGTAACTTTGATCCAGCTTAAAGTTACGACAATTTCTAGAGATAATGCCATATTTCATCCATTATTTCTGATTTCTTACTCTTAATTTTTTATTAAATCCATTTTTATTATCATTCTAATATTTATTAAAATTTAAAAATAAGAAATAATGGATCAAATATGGTATTATTTCTAGAAATTGTCGTAACTTTGAGCCGGATCAAAGTTATGACTTTTTGTGAATTCGGCCCCAGGTCACGACCGACTCCTTCCCACTAGCCAGAATGACCTGATAAAATAACCTTTCACCTCATCATCCCATCATCTCATTCATCATCCACCGACGCCAATAGATCGTAGCCATCAGTAGAGTGCGTCGCAATATAACAAAATAAAAAAGAAGTCCTCTTTGAGATAGAAGATATATTTCTCACGAATAGGACAAAGTAGTTTATCAGGCGAACAGAAAAACGTGGAGGATCGCAATAATCCCATTCACAATATGAAGAGGACTGTATTCACTACGCAGAGCTGGAAGATTCAACACGTTTCCCAGCTCTGGAGAGAGCCTGGATGAGCAGGAGTCGCCTATCCACACAGCTATAATCCAGGATTACTTGTATCCAGGTGAGGAGACTCGAGCCACCCGTGCGCCAGTGGTGCGGGATAGGGGAGACGGTCGCTCGGAACCTTCATCTCTCGTGGACACGCATATAGAGACGTCACAGCACGGGACGAGCGGGCGTCTCGAGTCTCGGTCGCGTGTCTCGAGCCGATCGCTGGACTTGTGTCAATAAATCTCTGAGTTCGATTCACGGGCCAGTTATTCGACACTTGTCCCCCCCCCCTCCCTCCCTCCCCTCCCCTCCCCTAACGTGTCACCACCTCCTGACACACACACACACAGCAGAGACCCACGCTCAACCCTCGTCAACACGTCTAACTGGTACTAACGGATTGAATTAGAATTAGAATCAATATTCAAAATGACTTAAAATTGGAATTTGGAATTTGAACCTATTTTCATTTATTATTATCATTTTAAATATTATTCAAAATTTGAATAATATATAAAAAATCTAAAAAATATATATATTGTTATTTATTAATTGAGTTACTTAATATCATACAATGTTATAAGCCACATCTATAAGTTCGTAAGTTAATAATTGTAAGCTGCTAACCATTGCGATTTCCTCGGAAGAGGGTTAAAGGAATTATTATTGAATAAATAAATAAATAAATAAACGCATTAGCAGTATTAATTGAATTGAAAATTTATAATTCTCCATTGAGTTTGTAGTAAATAGTACAGACTCAATGCCCACACCTAACAATAGCAGCAACAGGCAACAGGTAATCCAAGGTTTGTTGATGTGGAGTGAGCTGACAGAATATATTTCATTCTATAGATTGGCGTACTTCTATAAGCTTATCTCACAAGTACAGCGTTTTCCCAGTTAGTAGTAGTAGTGTTTATTCCTTAGACCCTCTTTAGAGGAAATCGGTACACAATTTACATATTTTACAATATAACTTACAAATAGCATTAATAATAGTTGATGGTAATAGTTGTTGTCCCCAGCCACGAGAAAGATGTGTCCCCGACTGTACCGAGCTGTATGTAAAGCCTTGTGTCCCCGACTCTACCGGGCTGTATGCAAAGCGCACAAATCACCAGGACAGTATCAACTCAGCGACACGATAAAACACACCGGCCTGCTCCCCTGGGGCCCCTCACAGGCCGGGTTCGAGACCCGCTGACGGCACGCTGGGGAGGAGAACGGCACGGCACGGCACGGCGGCGATAAACAACACGGCCGCTCTTCACACTCGATACACTCGGGTCTTGTGTATACACACACACTATAGGAATACACGGGGTTGCGTTGTCAGATGAGCGAGATATCTGAATAAGGTAAAAAAGTCGTTACCCTTGCTACTTTATCAACTCTGGTATTCTACACACCTTGATGTATATGAAGAATACTTGATTATGTTTCACTGTTGGGCAAATATTGAGTCTAGAAAGCAGTAACACTGGATATGTCCACCTCACAGCGTACCGTTACATGCAACACGTTGACACAGTGGCTGGGTCCCCCTTAAATCAAGACCCTGCTATAAACCAAAAGAGAGGAATGTTTTAATGAAAATCAGGTGTTATCTCGGATTTTAATCAAATTGAGTATTCCCTCCCCCTCTTTCTCTCCCCCCCCCCCCCCTCCCCCCTCCAATATGAAACATTCAGACCGCGGTTCGCACAGTGTTGGAGGCTCAACTCGCGGCCACGCATTCTGGTGGCCAAACAGTCAGGTTGTCGATGTGTCTATTCATATTGGGTTTTAACGACGCACAGTAATGATGACTGAGATCTATTGGCGTCGGATGAATGATTAATGAGATGATGGGATGATGAGATGAAGGTTTTTATGGGTAATGGGAAGGTTAGTGGGAAGGAAGCGGTCGTGGCCTATATTGTGGGAACCATCCCGGCATTAGCCTAGACTACAGAGGGAAACCACGATGGAGCCCTGTAAAGATGGACGGTGGCGGGGATCGAACCAGGTCCAATATGCCCCTCACCTCCCGGATCACACGAAGCGAACGTGTGACGAGCTAAGTGGTGTATCTTGTGACGAGCGCGCTGAAGAGCGTATACTGGAATAACTGGAATATACTGGAACGACTACTGAATACTGAATACTGGAATGACGTAGACAAGCTAATATCTCAGGGAATTGGTTAGAGCACAGAGGAGCTGTGTTAGGGTTGTTTGGGTCAGGTTTTGATCGTTTTCTCAACCAGGCCATCCTCTTTCCAAGTAAACACGCCAAGCCAAGTTCACTCTTGGTATAGTGTCTTTATTCCAGTATTCGCTCTTCAGGCGCCCCGTGTGATCGGCCTGCTTGCTTGGAGCGCGTCCTAGCGTGCGGAAAGTCACACTAAAGCTGGCCTTACGTGAACATTTTCGATGCGATATCGCAACCGCATGCGTCGCGATTAAACAACAGTGCTGCTGCCTAGTAGCAATTCAAGCAAGTTTGTCAAAGAGATGGGCGTGTCTATAGTGTCCCGCGCTTTTCGTGGTATGACTCAAGTACGTTGACTGTTTGTTGTAATTTTGTTGACATCGCTGGTGTCTTCTCAATAATAATAATAACTATATAAAAACAAAATCTCATGAAAGAAGTCGTATGCACTTGGGCACATTGATCAATTATGGAATTATTTAAAAACAATTCACGCTAAAATCGACACAGCTGTTCTGGGGGAAGCAGGACGACGGCGACCTCAAGCGGATTTTACCTGAACCCAAGCTACATCCGGCCATCCACATGCGATTTGCTGCGATGCAAGCCAAAAGTTGAGTAGAGCTGAACTGGTGCGACAAAACCACGCACCATCACGCAGTCTTCGCTGATTGGTCAATAATTCAAAATGGCCGATATCGCATCGAAATGTTGATGTGCGGCCAGCTCACAACGCTGGAGGTTTCAATCGGACCCTCCAGCTAATTCTGCCATAACTCTCTGGCTACCTGGTAACCCTGGCGACCCGTGCATTGTCTGCTATCCCGGTCCCGAGGGAAGATTGCAGCTTCCCTATCTCCGTGTCATTAATCATCGGCCAACTGCCAGCCTCATTAGCGTCCAGCGAGACAATCCAGCCGAGCGGTGCCTCGACGAGAGCCAAGTCTCGAGCGTAGCACACTGGGTCGTACTTCAGCCGGCCAAAATGGGGCTTTTAACATTCTTTGATATAATATGTTCAAGTTAAGGGATACATAAAAAGATACAACATTAACAAATACATCACAAGATGCAGACAATATTTGTGTTAAATGCTAACGACTCAAATTTTATAATAACAAAGGTGTAAAGATCAGTTGTATGTAACAGTAACACTGGATATTTCCACCTCACAGCGTACCGTTACATACAAATAACACGTAACATGTTGTGAATGTTTATTATGGATGACAATATTTTATAAGATACTTCTCAGAATGGTGAGAAGCAGTTTCACTACTATACGTTCAGACAGAAAGCCACTGTGATCGTTTATATGCTGTGTTGACAGTGAAATGTAATGATTTGGGTGGGTCCACCTCAAGTCAGTTGGGCCGTGATCAAGGAAATCGAGCGTGTAGTATAACAACCAGGCGTAGGTTGAATGCTTGATGCGCACGCAGGTCTACTTGTTCTCATTGTCTGCTCCAAGAGCGACACATGTGATATGCACAGTCGTGACTAATGAGTTATTGCAGAGAGAGAGAGAGAGAGAGAGAGAGAGAGAGAGAGAGAGAGAGAGAGAGAGAGAGAGATGAGAGTAATGCAAGGCAGGATAATGTTGAATGGCGAATGACCGCGTGGGCCCATTAAAGGTTCGGTCAGCCGTGCTCTATAGGCTTCTGTCAAGTGACGTCACGCATTGTTGAAAGAGACAGACAACAATGTCCATCAGTGGAATTGACCAATCAGAATGTTTGGTAGTCCACCAGTTCGCTGTATTGCTATAGTAACCATTGTTTGTCATTTGTTACTTGACAGAAGCCTATAGCCGTGTTGTCTTGTGTTCCAGTGACCGACTGCGAGGTGTCGGCGTGGGGGGCGTGGTCTGCGTGCGACGTGGACTGCGGCACGGGCATGATGACCCGTTCACGCGTCGTTGAGCGCGAGCCCGTCAACGGCGGCAAGCACTGTCCGTCGCTCGTGCAGAAGCGGGGCTGCCAGGGCTCCAGGTGTCCGCACAACCCGAGGAACGCGCTCAGAGGTGAGCTACAACTAGCACTAACTAGCACTAACTAGCTCTAACTAGCACTAACTAGCACTAGTCATCTGGACCCTTACCTAATACATTCCATACTAGTGCTAGCTAGCTCTACGAGGCTAGGGCTTTGATTGGTTAATGGTTACTAGTAGAGCTACCTGTCATGGCAACGTGTCTGGTCTCTGTGTATTTCCATTGTTGTTAGCACAAAATCCTAGCCTTGCTTATGAGGTGGTCTTCGAAATGTGATGAATTATTCAGTCCAAGAGACCGTGGATTTGTTATTATAATATATTGTCATTGTTGTAGCTTTTTTAGTGAACATTAACCAATGGACGTCCTAACCTCTTGTAGCTAGCTGGAACTAGGACGTTATTTCGCGTGGTTTATTAGGTAAGGGTCCTGGTACTAACACCAGACGTCTAGTACTACCATTAGCACTAATAATGATATGATAATAATGATTATATTGATAATGATGATTAATTGATAGTAATAATGCTTCGAATAGTCCCAAGGATTTTGGTCTTTGAAGCCATCAACTGTAGATCCAGTGGCGGACTGGCGAGACAAAAGATCTCGATCCAGCGGGAAGACAAAGACCTGGTGGACTGTTAGACTGACAGACACACCGCATTAATAACCTATTCACACAATCCCAGTCTCGGGCCATTGTCTGGTTCAAGGGACGCCAACCCACAGCCTAACCCGACTAATGTGCTGGTTAGTACAATGACTTTCCCTCTCAACATGTTATAGTGTGCTGCTTCCCACCATTCATAATAAACACTCACAACATGTTACGTGTTGCTTGTATGTAACGGTACGCTGTGAGATGGAAATAATAGGTAAAATATCTAGTTTTACTGTAATACACATATATTCGATCCTTCCACTTGTGTTATACTATTTGGCACACTATTATATTGTACACTATAGTTATTTGAGTTATGACGTATTGTGCACAAAGACCCCCCCCCCCCCTCCCGACCCAAAAGTTTGATTGTGGGTTGAAAAGTGAAAAGAGGATGAGATTGAAAGAGTTCCAGTAACCACCGCCAGATGGGAGAGTTTCTCATTTCATAATTTGAACAAAATCTAGTTACATTACACATTTTGGCCAAGGATATTAGGAAAACTGTATAGAATTACAGGCAAATCAGAATTTCAAATATTAATAAGCAAAGTTGAACTCAAGGATGTGCGTTTGTAAATTATTCCTACTATTATTCGGTAACCGGGAATTAAGCAATGAAAATCATCAAATTGGGCACATTTTGATTCAATTATTGCTCCATAATGAAATTATTCTTCAATTTTCGACAAGGCATATCCAATTGTGAGGGTATCACTTATCTATGACATTTTACCGCAAGTCCGTAGTGTTTATAGTTCTTGAGATAAATGTGGCGGAAGTGCAGCCTGTAAATCTGTCCAAGATGCGGGCTCTTGACACTCGATAAACATCAACCATTTCATGTTTCACATGTTTTATGTTCACTTTGAAACAAGTTGGGCTAGATCCCCCTTAAAAGTCCCCCCCGGTCCCCTTATCGGGCCCCCCGAGCCCTCTGGTGCACACGAGCCGAGGTCTCCGCTGATTGGTTGTAAGAGTGGGGGGCGAATCACAGCAAATTGGCCGACTTCTCATCTATTATTAACGACGCTCTGGCGGCTGGCTCGAGACTCCCCGCGCCAGCGTTAAACCATGCGAGAGACCCCCGGTCGTGGCCTGCAGCGATCTCGCATGCAGATCATCATCCCAGTCTATTCCCACAGGACTTGTGATCCACGAGCCACCACATCTCACTGCCTCTCAACTCCCGGATCGCATGAAGCGAGCGCGGTAACCACTACGCTGCATGTGCCGGCTCATTTAATTACATCCTATAGTCTAGACGGACATTTTTTTCATTATTTTCCTTCATTCACGGTAAAGTTGTTATATAAGGTAACTCGACCAACTTAGATTTACTCATTTTGATAATGTCGTCTTCTATTGGTTCTTGATCAGATGTATTGAATAAAGCCACTACACGTTGACAGTTGAATTATTTGATAGTTTATATATATATATATATATATATATATATATATATATATATATATATATATATATATATATATAAATATATATATATATATATATATATATATATATATATATATATATATATATATATATATATATATATATATATATAATATATATATATATATATATATATATATATATATATATATATATATATATATATATATATATATATATATATATATATATATATGGTCGCTATATAACAATATTACGAGTGGGCGAGTGGCTATCACACTGAACCGTCATCCACGAGACCGGGGTTCGCTTCCCGTCATAATCGACCATTCTGTGTACCTACTGGGATGGTTCCTTAACAACAGGCCACAACCGACTCCTTCCTTCTAACCAAAACCTAATAAAATAACCTTTCATCTCATTACCACGTCATATATCATTCAAGCGACGTGAACAGATCGCAGTGATCAGTAGAGTGCGTCGTTAAACTGCACGTAAAACAGAGATCAGTGCGGTAGTGTCTAAGGATGGCGTTGAACACATGTTTACGAGGGTTGTACTGGTATTGAGCGAGCGGCGGACAATACAAGAGAAGTGCGCTGTAACTGCCTCGGCCATCCGTCACGGCCACGCGGGTCGGGACAGCGCCGCGACACGCGCATGCCCACTAGGCCACAGCTCTACACGGTAGTCTAATGAAGCTAGCTGTTTTATCGGTCACTTGGTCACTTCGGAAGTTGTTTCAATTCGAGATTTATTCATCCACAGCTTTACATAGTTGTGTTAATTTCTCCTGAATAAAAAGACTAGGTCATTATTTTGAATGGTACAAAAATATTTTTATGTTTCCTCTACTTATAGTATTTTACACAGTAGCTGGTCTATCAATATGAATCATTTTCATGAGATATAAATAGAGTATATAAAGGCTGTGTAAAATATTTCATAACCCGGCTATGAATATGAAAACCGAAGGGACTTTTTGGTTTCAATTATTATTTTTTGTATAATCATTATTTATTATTTTTCATTTTTGTATTATTTAAATTATCATTATTGTTCATTTTATATATTTTTTATTATTATTCATTATTATTATTAGTTATACAAAATTGTAGACCTTCTTATATTTAGATGTCGAAATATGAATAAAAATACTTGAAATTAAAAAAAAATACTTTATTATTATTATGACAATATTATTATATTATAGTATTCGGGTGGTAAGGTCGCCCTTGTGGCGAACGATCCTACCTTTCCCTCCTTGGCCCTGATTGGGTAGCAAGGTTGTGCAGTTCTGAATGTGATTCCTCTCTCTGTAAAACAGGCACTCTCCTGTAGCTATTCCCCACACACTGGCAGGTACGAGGTGGTAGCAATTAGCACAGCTCCCAGGCGGCGTGGCAGCAGCCCTGTCATCACGGCCTACTGCCACGCACACACACACACACACACACTGGCAGGTACACGAGGTGGTAGCAATTAGCACAGCTCCCAGGCGGCGTGGCAGCAGCCCTGTCATCACGGCCTACTGCCACGCACACACACACACACACACACTGGCAGGTATACGAGGTGGTAGCAATTAGCACAGCTCCCAGGCGGCGTGGCAGCAGCCCTGTCATCACGGCCTACTGCCACGCACACACACACACACACACACACTGGCAGGTACACGAGGTGGTAGCAATTAGCACAGCTCCCAGGCGGCGTGGCAGCAGCCCTGTCATCACGGCCTACTGCCACGCACACACACACACTGGCAGGTACACGAGGTGGTAGCAGTTAGCACAGCTCCCAGGCGGCGTGGCAGCAGCCCTGTCATCACGGCCTACTGCCACGCACACACACACACTGGCAGGTACACGAGGTGGTAGCAATTAGCACAGCTACCAGGCGGCGTGGCAGCAGCCCTGTCATCACGGCCTACTGCCACGCACACACACACACTGGCAGGTACACGAGGTGGTAGCAATTAGCACAGCTCCCAGGCGGCGTGGCAGCAGCCCTGTCATCACGGCCTACTGCCACGCACACACACACACTGGCAGGTACACGAGGTGGTAGCAATTAGCACAGCTCCCAGGCGGCGTGGCAGCAGCCCTGTCATCACGGCCTACTGCCACGCACACACACACACACACACACACACACTGGCAGGTACACGAGGTGGTAGCAATTAGCACAGCTCCCAGGCGGCGTGGCAGCAGCCCTGTCATCACGGCCTACTGCCACGCACACACACACACTGGCAGGTACACGAGGTGGTAGCAATTAGCACAGCTCCCAGGCGGCGTGGCAGCAGTCCTGTCATCACGGCCTACTGCCACGCACACACACACACTGGCAGGTACACGAGGTGGTAGCAATTAGCACAGCTCCCAGGCGGCGTGGCAGCAGCCCTGTCATCACGGCCTACTGCCACGCACACACACACACTGGCAGGTACACGAGGTGGTAGCAATTAGCACAGCTCCCAGGCGGCGTGGCAGCAGTCCTGTCATCACGGCCTACTGCCACACACACACACACACTGGCAGGTATACGAGGTGGTAGCAATTAGCACAGCTCCCAGGCGGCGTGGCAGCAGTCCTGTCATCACGGCCTACTGCCACACACACACACACACTGGCAGGTATACGAGGTGGTAGCAATTAGCACAGCTCCCAGGCGGCGTGGCAGCAGTCCTGTCATCACGGCCTACTGCCACGCACACACACACACTGGCAGGTATACGAGGTGGTAGCAATTAGCACAGCTCCCAGGCGGCGTGGCAGCAGCCCTGTCATCACGGCCTACTGCCACGCACACACACACACACACACACACTGGCAGGTACACGAGGTGGTAGCAATTAGCACAGCTCCCAGGCGGCGTGGCAGCAGTCCTGTCATCACGGCCTACTGCCACACACACACACACACTGGCAGGTATACGAGGTGGTAGCAATTAGCACAGCTCCCAGGCGGCGTGGCAGCAGCCCTGTCATCACGGCCTACTGCCACGCACACACACACACTGGCAGGTATACGAGGTGGTAGCAATTAGCACAGCTCCCAGGCGGCGTGGCAGCAGTCCTGTCATCACGGCCTACTGCCACGCACACACACACACTGGCAGGTATACGAGGTGGTAGCAATTAGCACAGCTCCCAGGCGGCGTGGCAGCAGCCCTGTCATCACGGCCTACTGCCACGCACACACACACACACACACACTGGCAGGTACACGAGGTGGTAGCAATTAGCACAGCTCCCAGGCGGCGTGGCAGCAGTCCTGTCATCACGGCCTACTGCCACACACACACACACACTGGCAGGTATACGAGGTGGTAGCAATTAGCACAGCTCCCAGGCGGCGTGGCAGCAGCCCTGTCATCACGGCCTACTGCCACGCACACACACACACTGGCAGGTACACGAGGTGGTAGCAATTAGCACAGCTCCCAGGCGGCGTGGCAGCAGTCCTGTCATCACGGCCTACTGCCACACACACACACACACTGGCAGGTACACGAGGTGGTAGCAATTAGCACAGCTCCCAGGCGGCGTGGCAGCAGTCCTGTCATCACGGCCTACTGCCACACACACACACACACTGGCAGGTATACGAGGTGGTAGCAATTAGCACAGCTCCCAGGCGGCGTGGCAGCAGTCCTGTCATCACGGCCTACTGCCACACACACACACACACTGGCAGGTATACGAGGTGGTAGCAATTAGCACAGCTCCCAGGCGGCGTGGCAGCAGCCCTGTCATCACGGCCTACTGCCACGCACACACACACACTGGCAGGTACACGAGGTGGTAGCAATTAGCACAGCTCCCAGGCGGCGTGGCAGCAGTCCTGTCATCACGGCCTACTGCCACACACACACACACACTGGCAGGTATACGAGGTGGTAGCAATTAGCACAGCTCCCAGGCGGCGTGGCAGCAGCCCTGTCATCACGGCCTACTGCCACGCACACACACACACACACACACACTGGCAGGTACACGAGGTGGTAGCAATTAGCACAGCTCCCAGGCGGCGTGGCAGCAGCCCTGTCATCACGGCCTACTGCCACGCACACACACACACACACACACACTGGCAGGTACACGAGGTGGTAGCAATTAGCACAGCTCCCAGGCGGCGTGGCAGCAGCCCTGTCATCACGGCCTACTGCCACGCACACACACACACTGGCAGGTATACGAGGTGGTAGCAATTAGCACAGCTCCCAGGCGGCGTGGCAGCAGCCCTGTCATCACGGCCTACTGCCACGCACACACACACACTGGCAGGTACACGAGGTGGTAGCAATTAGCACAGCTCCCAGGCGGCGTGGCAGCAGCCCTGTCATCACGGCCTACTGCCACAGATGATTGTTACACGCATCCTGAATTATCCCAAACAATTGTCACATGGCCACATTCTCATATACTGAGACGTGTGGCCGAGTGGTTGATACACTGAACCGTCATTCAGGAGACCGGGGTTCGATTCCCGCCATGATCGACCATCCTGACAGGGGTGCATCGTGGTTTTCCTCTGTCGTTCAGGTTGATACTGGGATGGTTCCTTAACAACAGACCACGACCGACTCCTTCCCACCATCCAAAAACACATATTAAAATAACCTTTCATCTCATCATCCTATCATCTCATTCATCATCCGCCGACGCCAATAGATCGTAGCCATCAGTAGAGTACGTCGTTAAAACCCAATATAAAATGATAATGAAAAAAACTATATCACTTTTGAATTCTCTAAATTTCATGAATTCCCTGCGGGGCAAAGTGGCAGCCTTCCCATTATCAGCTCGTATAATTGTCTTTATTCCCGCCAGGGTTGTAGCCATGAATATTAATATCAATTACTTCCAACAGCCTGTTGCTGTTTTAGTAATCAACGTAAATGAATGTATAATTGTGTTTTCTGTCCACATTTTATTGTTTATGTTTCCACTGATAAAGCGAGCGTAATGGGATTACACCCAGCCGTGTATATCTACATGAATAATGGCTCTGCCGGAAATCTGTTTTCAATGTTCGATGCTGCGCGCGCATGCCCCCCTCCCCCCCCCCCCCCCTCCCTGATTGTTCTCACGGCGTGAAATATTGCCGTGATTATCTCGAGACGGCCGCCTTGTCTGCATGGCAACAAGACGAGTAATTGAAGATGCGCGCGCAGCCGCTTTGCCTCTCTCTCTCGCACTCATTACGACGCGTGGCTTTCGACTGGATGTAAAATGCATGCAGGTTGCCTATTGTGGCTTGACAAGGCGCAAGCCGCGTTTTGCAAATAGATTAACTGGAGTTAAGGTGGACCCGCCCATCGCGAAACATTTTCAATGTCAACTTGACATATGAACTATTGTAGTGGCTTTCCGTCTGAACGTATTGTAGTGAAACTGCTTCACACCATTCAGAGAAGTATCTTATAAAATACTGTCATCCATAATAAACATTCACAACATGTTACGTGTTATTTGTATGTAACGGTACGCTGTGAGGTGGAAATATCGAGTGTTACTGTTACATACAACTGATCTTCACACCATTCAGAGAAGTATCTTATAAAATACTGTCATCCATAATAAACATTCACAACATGTTACGTGTTATTTGTGTGTAACGGTACGCTGTGAGGTGGAAATATCGAGTGTTACTGTTACATACAACTGATCTTTACACCATTCAGAGAAGTATCTTATAAAATACTGTCATCCATAATAAACATTCACAACATGTTACGTGTTATTTGTATGTAACGGTACGCTGTGAGGTGGAAATATCGAGTGTTACTGTTACATACAACTGATCTTTACACCATTCAGAGAAGTATCTTATAAAATATTGTCATCCATAATAAACATTCACAACATGTTACGTGTTATTTGTATGTAACGGTACGCTGTGAGGTGGAAATATCGAGTGTTACTGTTACATACAACTGATCTTTACACCTTTGTTATTGTAAAATTCGAGTAATTAGCAATTTCAACAAATATTGTCTGCATGTTGTGACGTATTTGTTAATGTCGTGTCTTGCACTGTTGGAGTTTCATCATAGGCCAAAGAGTGTCTTTGGTTCCATGATCTCCATCTGGCAGCACGTGTTGACGTGTTGACGTGTTGACGTGTTGACGTCTGTAAACGAGCTGAGCTGAGACGGGCTAGCACTCTGCTAATGTGGCCGTCACGAGCGCCAGCTGTGATGCGCAACACACAGGTCGGGTCACCTTGGACCCAATGACTGGAGGATAGCTTGTGATGGCAGTGTGTGCTCGTGTTGGGATAGCTTGTGATGACAGTGTGTGGTGTCGTGCTGGGATAGCTTGTGATGACAGTGTGTGGTGTCGTGTTGGGATAGCTTGTGATGGCAGTGTGTGGTGTCGTGTTGGGATAGCTTGTGATGACAGTGTGTGGTGTGCTGGGATAGCTTGTGATGACAGTGTGTGCTCGTGTTGGGATAGCTTGTGATGACAGTGTGTGGTGTCGTGCTGGGATAGCTTGTGATGACAGTGTGTGGTGTCGTGTTGGGATAGCTTGTGATGGCAGTGTGTGGTGTCGTGTTGGGATAGCTTGTGATGACAGTGTGTGGTGTCGTGCTGGGATAGCTTGTGATGACAGTGTGTGGTGTCGTGTTGGGATAGCTTGTGATGGCAGTGTGTGGTGTCGTGTTGGGATAGCTTGTGATGACAGTGTGTGGTGTCGTGCTGGGATAGCTTGTGATGACAGTGTGTGCTCGTGTTGGGATAGCTTGTGATGACAGTGTGTGGTGTCGTGCTGGGATAGCTTGTGATGACAGTGTGTGCTCGTGTTGGGATAGCTTGTGATGGCAGTGTGTGCTCGTGTTGGGATAGCTTGTGATGGCAGTGTGTGGTGTCGTGCTGGGATAGCTTGTGATGGCAGTGTGTGGTGTCGTGTTGGGATAGCTTGTGATGACAGTGTGTGCTCGTGCTGGGATAGCTTGTGATGACAGTGTGTGGTGTCGTGCTGGGATAGCTTGTGATGACAGTGTGTGCTCGTGTTGGGATAGCTTGTGATGACAGTGTGTGCTCGTGTTGGGATAGCTTGTGATGGCAGTGTGTGGTGTGTTACAGAGACCGCCATGTTGCTGCCGGCTGCTCTCAGCAAGAGCCGCAGGGTGAACGCCACGACCGACATCAGGAGCAATCTGCGCCTGCGCTATCCCAAGGACCCGGCCGACCACGTGGAGTGAGTACACACAGCCCACTTACATTCCCCCCCCCCAGCCCACATGCATCCCCCCCTAGCCCACTTACATTCCCCCCCAGCCCACATACATTCCCCCCCAGCCCACACACAAGGACTCCTCATCGCGTCCTGCGTTCAGCTCATTCCCAGCCCACATACAAGGACTCCCCACGTCCTGCATTCAGCTCTCACATTTCATTTCTAAGCTTGGTCAAATGGGAAAGCAGAAATGACTGTAAGCCCCTGATTAAAGGAAATCACAACAATTGAAACTAGATTTTAGTAGATAATGACGATATCCATTTCACTGATTTCAGAGAAAACTAGAAATCATCATCTTAATTTCACAAATTATAATTCATTATTTGTCCTTCAGGACCCGGCCCTTGTTCCAAGTCGTGACGTAGACATCACTTGATTCTGTTCATGTTTCTATACAGAATCGGTGATGCCTACGTCATGACTCAGAAAAAGAGACAGATCCTGGAGGACAAATGATTGAATTGCAATCACTGAAATTTGAGATGATTATTTCTAGTTTTCTATAAAATTAGTGAAATAAAAATCGTCTATATTCATCAAAATGTAGTTTCAGGGTTGTGATGTCCTATCTCCATATGAGTACGCACAGGGTACTGCGCAGAGGGTACTGCGCAGAGGATACTGCGCAGAGGGTACTGCGCAGAGGGTACTGCGCACAGGGTACTGCGCACAGGGTATTGCGCACAGGGTATTGCGCACAGGGTATTGCGCACAGGGTATTGCGCACAGGGTACTGCGCACAGGGTATTGCGCACAGGGTATTGCGCACAGGGTACTGCGCACAGGGTACTGCGCACAGGGTACTGCGCACAGGGTACTGCGCACAGGGTACTGCGCACAGGGTATTGCGCACAGGGTATTGCGCACAGGGTACTGCGCAGAGGGTACTGCGCAGAGGGTACTGCGCACAGGGTATTGCGCACAGGGTATTGCGCACAGGGTACTGCGCACAGGGTATTGCGCACAGGGTATTGCGCACAGGGTATTGCGCACAGGGTATTGCGCACAGGGTACTGCGCACAGGGTATTGCGCACAGGGTATTGCGCACAGGGTATTGCGCACAGGGTATTGCACACAGGGTACCTGGTGCATCACAAGGCGAGTTATAGAAGTGCGGCCAGGATGAGCAAGATGTGTGTGTTGGCTTGCACTGCATATTAATCCGTAAATCTTCCTCCGAACAATCTGTGCCCCCCCCCCCTTCCCCCCCAACGAACAATCTGTACACCCCCCCCCCCCCCCTCCTGTGTCACCGGATACTCGCTATCGATTATTGACTATTGATTGCTAAACAACGACCATCCAAGCCGGTTGTTGGCGTTATCGCCAAGAGTCTGTTCACACACACTCTCTCTCTCTCTCTCTCTCTCTCTCTCTCTCTCTCTCTCTCTCTCTCTCTCTCTCTCTCTCTCTCTCTCTCTCTCTCTCTCTCTCTCTCTCTCTCTCTCTCTCACACACACTGCCTCTGCTGGACGCGATACACACGTATCAACACATCGGGTTTAACGACGCGCTGTACTGATGACTGAGATCTATTGGCGTCGGTGGATGATATTATGAGATGATGGGTTGAAAGGTTATTTCAATAGGTGTATTTGGATGGTGTGAAGGAGTCGGTCGTGGCTTGTTTTTAAGAAACCATCCCAGTATCAACCTGAACGACAGAGGGAAACGCCTGTCAGGAAGGTCGACCACGGCGGGAATCGAACCCCGGTCTCCCTAATGACGGTTCAGTCTCTCATTAATTGAATGCGTTACACGCGTGATGTTTTATGTTTACATTCCATCTCTCGACGAGACTTCCGGTGGCTCCCCCTCCCCCCCCTCTCTCCTTCCCGCCGCTGCAACCCGCAGCACAGCTCGACATACGTCATTCTGACAGCCAGCGCCTCCTTGATTCCTGCCCAAGTCGGCTGAACACGCGGTGTGGCCGCTTGCCAACCCGTCTTATCTCTCTCTCTCTGTCTCTCTCTCTCTCTCTCTCTCTCTCACACAGACCAAGCAGTGCATCTGCCGGCCGCCAGAGAGCGAGCTACAGCCCACGTCTGCTTGCAGTGGTCGGCGTAGGTACTAGCTGCAGACAGGCACCGAGACGCGTGGTCGAGTGGTAACACACTGAACCGTCATTCAGGAGACCGGGGTTCGATTCCCGCCATGGTCGACCATCCTGGCAGGGGTTTTTCGTGGTTTCCCTCTGTCGTTCAGGTCAATACTGAGATGGTTCCTTAACAACAGGCCACGACCGATTCCTTCCCACCATCCAAAAACACCTAATAAAATAACCTTTAATCTCATCATACCATCATCTCATCCACCGACGCCAATAGATCTCAGTCATCAGTAGAGTGCGTCGTCAACCCCCCAGTCTAGTTGCTAGGCGACAGAGAGTGCTATGAACGAGGCTTGTAACCATTAGCACGCGGGGTTGATGACAGTCTTAGACGAGGAACCCCCGGTCGCTTGACTTAATGCCATCAACTGTCACAAGACGTCCCGCACACAGCGTGACATTCACACTGGCAACGTGACATATAAACGATCGCAGTGGTTTTCCCTTTCAACATATCGTAGTGAAACTGCTTCACACCATTCAGAGAAGTATCTTATAAAATACTGTCATCCATAATAAACATTCACAATATGTTACGTGTTATTTGTATGTGAAATATAGAGTCAGCTTGGAAAGCAGTGTCTCGATTTCAATTGTATATAGATATCTCGCTCATGATGGAAGTCATGTGCTGCGTTTTCCTCAAATGCGTGCGCACAGGGTTCTGCGCAAGTGATGGGAAGGTGCACCACAAGGAAGGGTACACTCGATATTTTATCATCCCTAACAATTATCGCAGAGCAACATATCTTTCGCCAACGTCATTCTTGTATCACTTGTAGAAGTCGCGAGAGAGAAGGAGGGAGGGAGTTGATTGCATGCGAGTGCGAGAGAGAGGGAGGGAGGTGAGTGCGAGTGCGAGAGAGAGGGAGGGAGTTGATTGCATGCAAGTGCGAGAGAGAGGGAGAGAGTTGATTGCATGCGAGTGCGAGAGAGAGGGACGAAGCTCGGAAACGTTCTATCAAAGGCGGATAATTCTCAACAAGAAAACAAAGATGTATTTGCTAACAGGATTGTTTCAAAAATGTAATGCAATTTATTCTCGCTAGAGAGAAAGAGAGAGAGAGAGAGAGAGAGAGAGAACAAAGACCTCTGGTTTGAATGTCTTTATAACATGAAAAAAAGACATTTGCTAGCTCCTTTGATTAATTAAGATGTGCGCCGTTTGAAGAGACGGCCGGTCGTAGTTTGTAAATCAGGCATGCGTATAGCAACAAGACGATTTGTCAGACTTTTCCTGACAGCACGTTTCAGTGTATAAACGTGCCTTACCAGCCAGCAAGCTGCTCTGGGGGGTGGGGGGGAGGGAGCCTGCTAGAGGCTTTACTTCACCTGCACTGTGTTGTCAAGACAGCACCTCAGTTGAGCGCTTGGGAGTCGGTTTAGCCTGTGGGATGAGCTTCTGGACGGTGCGGGATATCGACATTATAATAGGGCGATACACAGATAGTTTCAGTAGGCTTCCTTGAGGTTGGTGGGGCTATCAGTTCAAACTGTACTTATACTTATAAAGAATATACTATAATATAAGAAATATCTATTATATATTAATCTATAAATTATAAATATATATAATATAAATTATATTTATATTTAATGAATGAATATTAGAGTTTTTAAATATATATAGAAATATATATCTAAGAATACACATAATAATAGAAATAGGGAAAAGCAGAATCACGTTGCAGTGACACCAACCTATTTCATCATAACGTAAAGAAGGTGACCCAAATCACTTACTGGTAACAGAGGGTGAGGATGTTGGAGTCCATCTGAGATGATGCGAGACCTGGGATGGCAGGAATTGGAAATACGGAGGAAGGAGGATCGTTTATGTAATTTCTTCAGGGTAATGGAGGGAGAGGGGGGATGGGGGGAGCTGCATGAGTTGATAAAAAGAAATAAGTCAGGGTATGGAGGTAGGCGGGGTCATGATAGAGCGGTAGTCATAAAGGGGGCTAGATTAGATGTCGGTAACTTCTCTTTCTGGAATAGGACAGGTAGGGACTGGAATGGGCTTAGTAGAAATGTTTTTGAAGGGGATGAAATCAGGTTAAAGTTATTCCGTCAGAGTGTTGGGGAGGTGGTGGGATAGGGGTAGTTAGGGAACTTGCCACCGCTCATTTATGTGCATTTGCAAGAGTTAAATAATAATAATGATAATACTGATAACATGGACGGTATTTGTGGTTTCTTGCGGTCAGTTCAGAGCCAAAGGTCCTGATTGCCTGTCGCGATTCAGCGGATTCCCCCGTGACCTAGATGTAGATGAGAGTAGCTATGGCACCGGTGGCATTGCTCAACTCACAAAATCTATCATTTCCGTAAAAACAAATGCAACTACTAACATGATAATTCTACTGAGCCGTGTATTGTTGAGCATTGTTGTTTTAATTCGATATTAAAGCGGTAGTTGCGCTACAGGCGAAGCGAAGACAAACTTCCATAGTAATGAAGAAAAATCGCGCTCCACTTTTCAAAAAAAGTGAATTTTTTTTATGTAACTCTGAATTCTTTTGAATCGCATTTTCATGAACAATCAATTCAATTTTTATTGGTGAAAGTTGATGATTTTCAAAACCACAATTCATTAATTTTTAAATCATTGAAAATATTGTTCTCTGCGAAATGAAGAAAAATCAGAACAATCTTATGAAAATTGCAATTAATTTGTGACTAAAAGAAGATTAATTCAAAATTTAATCAGTTAGTTCCAGTGATCAGAGTTTGTAAGATATTCAAATTTAACGAAAACTGATATAAATAAATATATGTAACAACTTTGCATAAAGTTTGCTCGAATTGATGCCGCCATTTTTATTCGAATCAGGATGTTTAGAAAATATACAGATCGATTTATTGGGATTAACTTCAAAGCAATCCAGGGGACGTCCATAAATTGTCACACTTTTTTAGGTCACTTTGACCCCCCCCCCTCCCCCTCTCATGTCACAGTTGGTCACAAAACCTATCACCCCCCCCCCCCCCCTTTAAATACGTCACACATTCTCATACCATCCTTCAAACAAAAAAATTGAAATTACCAGGTGGCAAAGGTAGGCCTACAATAAAGTAATAAAATCAAAATATTCATTTCATTGTTTGCTTTTTGAGCAGATCTGCATCTGCTGTTTGTAGGGTGGGTATAAATATAAAAATCTATAAGAATGGCGCCAAATACATGGAACAGAAAATGGTACATCACACAGTTACCTCCCCCCCTTTTAACACCTTGTCACAAATCTTGACCCCCCCCCCTCCCCCCCCCCCCCCCCAAGCTGTGACGTATTTTATGGACGTCCCCCTAGTTCAATTTTCAAATGAAAAAAATGTAATTCTTACATTTTCAGTGTTTAATGAGTGCCTCAGTGATGGCAACCGAACTAGAAAGAGAAAACTGAATCTGAGCTGCCTTTTTTCTTTAATCAAATTTTCACCAAGAACCAATTCAATCTTTCTTGGCCACTTTTCAGTGATTTTTTCCTCTTGTTATGCTTTAAAACTATTATCAATATGTCTTACAAAGCACACACAAAATTCAGTTCATTTGGATGGAAATTGCTATTAATTTGTGATTAAATTAGAATTAATTCAAAATTTGATCAATTATTGCCAGTGAGTGAGATTTTGTACATAAAGTTTCAAATTGAACGAAAATGTATTTAAATAGTGATACGTAACAATAGCTCGTGAAATTTCGTCGAAATTTTGTTTTGAATCGTTTTTTTTTTTTGTCGAATCTTATTTAATTCATGTGGCTCATTTTGTTTGCATTTATTATGTTTCTAGTACGTTTGATCCTATCAATTACTTTGATACATTAGAATGATCAGATTAATCAAATATTGAATAGTTTCATGGGAAACTTGACAAGAAAAATACTGAAGCTCTTGGTGCCCAATGCCCGTCATTTGGTGATTAAATATGAGTAATATTGACATTACTATATAATGATTATTTATATTATAATTATAATTATAATGATGATATTATATATAATATTATTTTATTATCAATAGATTAATATATAGATTCTCATTATTTTCTACAATCATTTTTTTATCAATCATTCATGTGTGATTTATTATTGTGTTTTTCCAACTTCATTAATTTTGTATTTGATTATTATTATGTGTCAAACGGCCATCATGTGTACCATGGCATAGTCCAATAAAGATTTATAATATATTATATGGATTCCGATTTGAAATTTGAATAATTTCATTATTAGATGAGCGTAGCAAAGCTTTCCATTTCACACCCTGAAAAAAAATGGGCTTCGTTTTTATGTTTTTTTTTTTTTTTTTTGTAATTATGTACGCGGCATACAGGTCAGAGAAATGAATCAATCAACTTGAAACTTTTTCTGAACGTTGGTGTCATACCAGAATAGGTTGGGATTGTTATTCAGAGAAATCGATCGGAAGGTTTTCCGGAAAATAATCGGAAAGTTTGAAAAATCCCCGTAAGAATAACCCGGAGGAAAAATACTTGAAAAATAAGAATTTTTCAAAAGCTCTCAAATTTTCACCAAATATGAACAATACTATTATACTCCTTTCCAGAGATGTTTGCAACAATCGAATGAGAAATAACAAAGAAAACGCATTAATACATTTTATTGAATATTTGGATCAATTGGATTTGCAAAGTGTTTATGCGACAGGTTGCAGGTTACTATAAATATCAACAAGTTGCAGGTGATGTTTTTGAACGTTTGAAGTAAGTCAAGGTTTGTAGATGTAAATTGAGCTGACAAGTTATTTTTCATTCTAGATTGCCATACTTCTAAGCTCATCTCACAACGCGCATCCCGCGTTTTCCTAGTATATAAAAATGGTGTAATTTCTACATCGTCCAGGCCATTACACCATTACATTTGAAAAACTACCTACAATAACAAAAATTATGGGCTTATACGTACATACAATCTTGAGCCAAGATCGCTTGAAACCAAAAATGCAAAAATATATCTTATTCATTATTGAACATTATTAACGATGGCCGAGTGTAGCGTAAAACTGATAGTCATCTCGCAATGTCGTCATACCAACATACTTTATCATAATATAAATCATTCATTGCCTTAATTGGGGAACAATGATTTTGTATCAAGCTCTGATGTTGTTAAAAAAAAAAATAATCTGAGTTAATGGTTACCGACTTGCACCTTCAAAGTGAAATATTTCCGGGGTCAGAATCTGAGTCCAGGGTCCCGATTGCTCATAGCGCAACTATCGCTTTCATATCAAACTAGACACGATCAACAATGCTATACAATGCCACCGATATCCAACCCACTCTAATCCACATCTAGTTCACAAGGGAATCTGCTGAATCGTGACAGGCAATCGGAACCTTTGGCTCTGAACTGACCGCAAGAAACCACAAATGCGTCCATGTTATCAGTATGAGAGTTAAAGCACCTTCTTCATACTATGATAAAGTATGTTGATATCTCTACATCAAAGTCATGTCGTACAAAAGCTTGTAAGACAATCAAAAATTAGATATAAATATATTAAAAATTGCAAAATTATAAATCGAAGTATTATTTTTCTTCATATTTGTTTGACTATCAATTCCTACAATCCATCCAATGGACAGTTTCGCGCGCCCGGTTGGTTAAACATTGAGAGTCTTGTTCACACGGGTTTGTTGAAATCTGCCACGTGTTTATTTCCCTGCGTGGTGTTGTATGTACTGTGCTGTGTTACTGACCAGCGAATAATATCAGATCAGAGTCTCATCTACGCCGCTAGGCCCATCTCACGCAATCACATTCTCAACCAAGGGAAAAGTAATCAAAACTTGGAAATATTCCATTTAACACATCAAAATGTGAAAATAATTGTCAGAGTTCTTCTTCCAGCTGGCTAGTGCTGATATTGGGAGACAAGACGATATAAGCTAGCATCAGACTGAAACAATGCATCGTGCAAGACTATATACTATTACTATACCCAGGTCAAATCACCGTCTGTCCTATTCGCTTCAATAGGTGGAACGCTCAATGCACTACGCATGAAGTGCAAGAAATCTGCACACAATTCATTGACAACACAAAAGTCTTTCCCACAATATAAACCTGCATTTGCCTGATCATTACAACTAATTATTCCAGTTACGTTCTTCCATCCTCTGAACAATACATTCGAGCAAAACACCGTCCATCACTGCATGCTATGTATGTAATATAGCCGGGGCCAAGATATACTTGTTGTGACCGCATACTATAGTTCAAGTTATGTCAAACGCAATATAGAAGATAGGCCTACAGACAGCTATTGTAGGATTAACCTTCCCAGGTTAATAACCACATATTGTTTATTACTTTCTATTCAACCAGTTCATTCAAATTTAGGCCCTAGTTTATCACGAGCTATGCGTCTAGTCTCTAGTCCTTGGTTAGTTGGGTTAGAAGCGGTAAAATTAGTCCAACGGTGCTATCAAGGTAAGCTGGTGGTAAGCTCCAATGTGGTAAAAACGGTGATGATATTTCATATTCGAACTTTGTTTGACGTTTGTTTACCACTTGGGATCGAACTTGTCAAATGTGTTGAGATCACATGTTGCTATGAACAAGTGCAGCTGTGTTAAAACGAAGCCAAGCTAATTTCTAGGATTATAGCTATCTACGTGGGTAGTTATAATCCTAGCTAACATCCATCGTCGTCTGTTGAATCAATATGCAAAGTTATACGGTGAAAAATTAACAATTTGCTGATAAATATCCATCAAGATCAGCATTCAAGGTACATTACTTCATATTTCATTCTTGAAGTATTCGAGGTTTTGTTTGTCATTATATTAATTAATTGAAAATGAAAATACAATATTTACAATATTGTGATGGAATAAATCCTCAATGACAATTATTTTTGCAATCAATTTAATTAATAAATACTTGGCAATCTTTTTCTACAAAAATTAATTTGAATCATTTTTGGAATGTTCAATTTTTCTTTCAGTTGGATAGAAACCTGCAGATGAGATATTTTGTATAGATGATTATTGATTAGGTCTACTTGATTAGATCGATACAAATCTGTATAATTTTATTCGTATAGTTAATCAGAAATATTATCATCATTATTCAAAAATGAACTCAAGATTTAGATCTAACAAAGATGTAGGGCCTATTTGACTCAAGTCGGAGCAAGTATCGTTTTCAGAATAGTCGACGTTCAGGTCTATTATAGCCAACAATAAGTCCAAACAAATGAATCTACGGGATTAAAAATTGAAAATACACAACAGAATCGAGAATACATCTATGTCCCTCATAGCCATGGCGAAGATAGAGAACTCACACAGAGCCATGTTATTATTATGAAG
Organism: Brachyptera risi; assembly: GCA_964007535.1. NCBI lineage: Eukaryota > Metazoa > Arthropoda > Insecta > Plecoptera > Taeniopterygidae > Brachyptera > Brachyptera risi. The sequence continues at coordinate 49,680,451 of OZ023331.1, forward strand.
TATTGTCTTACCTTGAGAAGTCTAGATGTCAGCTCTGTATCGTTGACTGGCGTAATGACTCTACGTTAATATCTACGCACCTTGCTTGTGCAAGTAGCAACCAATCACAATAGTTCACTCGGCAGAAGGACTAAAACTCCGACCGTGACGGGAACATAGCACGTTCAAGCCAAAAAAAAGCATACACTGGCTCTACGTTACTATTTAGGCACCTTGCTTGTGCAAGTTACAACCAATCACAATAGTTCACTCGAGTCCTCTCGGCAGAAGAACTAGAACTCCGACCGTGACGCTATCTTTAGGTGACGGGAACACAACACGTTCAAGCCAAAGAAAACTTACACAGAGTTTATAACATATTTCTTGCAGACAAATCTAAGACCGTACAAGTGAGTTTACGGAGTTTCTTGACCGTGAGGTCTAGTCGCGAGTCCCGGACCGTGAGACTTGTCGGGATTTTAACTAACGTCAAATGAACAGCTAACTGGGGGGGAGTTGCTTGTACGATTATTGGAGATTTTTCTCCGTCTTTAATCCCACGGGGAAGTCCCAGCGCTAGAGTTATCGACCTGAACGAGCCTTCGGAGGCCAACGTGACTTGGTACGAGATGTTATTCACGAGCTGACCTGAGAGTGAGACTCAAAGCAACGACAAGCTAGGCTCACACACGAGAACACCTGTAGATACTCATAAGAGACGCCAGTCCTGGAGAGAGACAGAGAAGATGAAATTATTCAACTGTACATTAATGAAATGAAATACCAATAAAAAATATCAAGTTGATATTATTCAATCTATTTATAATAGTTTTTTTTATTCACATTGCTTATTCTACAACACAAATAGTTTTTGTGCTGGACTTTGAACTTCTCAAGTCTTCAAGCCGTAGACACAATGCCCAGAGATTACGTTGACTTGGAGTAAAGATTTATGTGATATGAAAGAAGTAATATTCTTACCTCGATCTTGGGTCGAAGGATGTCCTTCCTTCCTCAGAGTTGATTGGTCATTTGCTCTCAGCTGTTGCATTGGATCCGGCATTGTTGCAACGTTAACATGAAACAGAAATAGCTTTGGAGTATTTGTTCGGCCGATGGCATACTGTGTTTAGAGTACAATACCCTTATTAAGAGCTAGCCTACTAGATTCAAGTCATACTCTCACCTCTATAGGCTTCATCAGCTCTGTCATCGAAGCTGATTCCGTCTCTTTGGATCAAACAATGCTGGAACGTTCAACATGAAACAGAAAAACAGAACATTGTCAGTGTGAGCACTATTATTATTATCAACTCTTGCAGTTGCACATAAATGCGCGGTGGCAAGTTCCCTATCAATCCTATCCTATCGCCTCCCTAACCTTCTGACGGAATAGCTTCAACCCTATTTCATCCTCCTCAAGTATACTTCTACTAAGCCCATTCCAATCCCTACCTGTCCTATTCAAGAAAGAGAACTTACCGACATCTAATCTAGCCCCTTTATAACTACTGCTCTATCATGACTTTGCCTACCCCCATACCCTGACTCATTCCTTTCAATCAACCTATTCAACTCTCCCCAGCCCCCTTCTCCTTCCATTACCCTGAAGAAATTACAGATCCGATCCTCCTTTCTCCGTATTTCCAATTCCCGCCATCCCAAGTCTCGGATCATCTCAGATGGACTCTCCAATATTCTCACCCTCTCCCCCCTTTCATTCTCCCCCACTATCACTAGCCAGGCCTACATACTACTAACTTACTAGATTCAAGTCACACTCTCACCTCTGTAGGGTAACTCGGCCGTATCGTAGCTTTCATATCCATGTATCATTCCGTATTCATCGTAGGTGATTTCATCACAAAGGATCTTTCTTTCGTGCTCTCAATTAATTTAACTGCAATCAAAACAAAATAGTTGATCAATTTCAAATGATGTCATTGATATTATTTATAAATATTATAATACAATTCAGATGAAACCAATGAATTTTATTTCACGTATCCTACCTCATGAGTATTTTCAATTCTATGTGAATGAAATTTCATTATACATGCTTATCTGTATAAAAATCTCACATAATTTTATTTAGAGATTACAAATGGAAAATAATTTGATATTTCACTTTTCTCATTTGATTATAAATTCATAATGTAGGATCCAGTTGACAATGGACTTGGCAACATCTCACTAGCTTGCTACAAACCAGAAGTAATGCACAATATATTTTGTAGGCCTACAGAAAATTTACCACTATTCTTACTGGCTAAACAGCTACAGTTCTAGGCCAACTAGGAGCAATCTACCAAAGCAAACATATCCAAATTAACTAGGTCCTTTAAATGCCTACAACAATGCTGAACAAAGCTGTTGCTATACTGCAAATAAATCCAAATTTTTAGGCATATAGCCACTAACTTTCATTTAAAAAAATGTATTGTTATTTTTCTCTTGTGAGAAAATAGGCTTTCATTACTCGAATAGGCCTACACAACGGTACTGTGAAAGACAAATGTTTTATAAAAATAAAAGACATAACTAGGCCTAGGCATAGGGCAGAACTAAAGGGCATGAGTAGGACAGGGTGCTAACTGCTAGGCCTGAAAGACTTACCCTAGGCTTTCTATAGGCTTAGGCCTACAACTGCAACTCTTGTCATTTTCTCAGTGTGTAATAAAATCTAGTTCTGTCTATTCGATTAGTTTGCTCGCCTCATTCACCTTCACTTCTTCCTTCTACTCAGAGGGCGAGTGTGTTGAATTGACTCTATAATAGACCCTGTAACAATGATTGTTGAGTTAATATACAATAATGATATAACCATCAGAGCTAAAAACTCGACTCCAATAGGCGGCCGATGGCCAAGTTTCAACACGGATTACACGTGATTTATCTAATATCCCGGCTATTAAATACTGACATATTCTTGAGAACATTCAACAGAATACAATTAACACACCTTTTCACCTCTTTCCTCGCCGATATCGTCTTATTTCTCCGATTTACTTGTTGAAATCCAAGCAACAAGTTGCTGAATTGAGATGAAACGATCGAAGTGCAGGCTGATGGCGCGAGTAGTGCTTAAACCAATAAGAACGTAGGATATCGGTCACGTGGGGTAGACGGACCAATCGAAGACGGTTTGATGGTCACGTGATGGAATGGAGCGCGTTCGGAAGATTTTTTTTTCAGATCTCGCTCGCGAGAGGAATAGGTGTATGAAAAGTTGCCTAAGTCGTAACTGTCAGGCGTCGGGGAGTGTTGAGCTGGGCGAAGAATATATAGTTTTCTGGATGAATATCTTGAATTTTCAGTCGTTCTCCTGTCGAATTATTCTAAATATTGTCCAAAGATTTCAAATTCAGTCGTCTTGGGCTATTATTATCAAGACTCATTTTTGAGATAATACATAAGCTTGAATTCTTTTTATTTTCATATGATTTACTAACATGCAACTTTCATATTTCATGCTTCTTTTCATTATTCAACAGACTTTATTTAGTGATGTTCTTAGTGTTTTCTCATTCTCTCTATTATCAATCATGGTTAGTTGGAAGAGCGGCATCCCACCGAACCTCGCCATTTTCTTTTAAATGCCAACTATGTATGTAACTATGTATTATTATTTATTATTATTATTTAACTCTTGCAAATGCACATAAATGCGCGGTGGCAAGTTCCCTAAGTACCCCTATCCCACCATCTCCTTAACCCTCTGACGGAATAACTTTAACCTGATTTCATCCCCTTCAAAAACATTTCTACTAAGCCCATTCCAGTCCCTACCTGTCCTATTTAAGAAAGAGAATTTACCGACATCTAATGTAGCCCCCTTTATGACTACCGCTCTATCATGACCCCGCCTACCTCCATACCCTGACTTATTCCTTTTTATCAACTCATGCAGCTCCCCCCACCCCCCCTCTCCCTCCATTACCCTGAAGAAATTACATAAACGATCCTCCTTCCTCCGTATTTCCAATTTCTGCCACCCCAGGTCTCTCATCATCTCAGTTGGACTCTCCAACATTCTTACCCTCTCCCCCCTTTCATTCTCATCCCATTTCCACCTCCTAACCCTACCTGTAACCCTTCTCACAGCAATCCTTTGAACCCTTTCCACATCCCTTATCTCACCTAATCTATAAGGATCCCAAACTGAACTAGCATATTCTACCATGGGACGCACTAACGAGAAATATGCTTTTTCCTTAATCTCCATACCTGCCCCCCTAAGTTGCCTCATTACAAAGTTTAGTGCATTTATACTCTTTTTTACTATTCTCTCAATCTGACTCCCCCACCCTAGACGCCTATCAAATACCACCCCCAAATACTTGTAGTTTTCCACCAACTCCAGCGTCTTCCCTCCTACCTCATACACTACATCTGTCCTTATGTTTCTCTTACCGAATGTGACTAACTTGCACTTTCCTGTATTCAACCCCATCTTATTTGACTGAACCCAACGATTAATTGCCGCTAAATCTACCTGAAGAGCTACTACATCCTCCTCTGTAATGATTTCCCTATATAACACACAATCATCTGCAAATAACCTTATTTTCGAATCAACAACACTAGTCAGATCATCTATATATAAATCAAACAATAAGGGACCTAACACACTACCCTGTGGAACTCCTGACGTAACCTTAGTCTCACTTGAAACCTCTGAACCCACCCGAACTCTTTGCACTCTATCCTGAAGAAAGTTTCCAATCCAATTAACCAACCCAGCATTCCCAACGGACATTTTTAACTTCCCTAATAATATATTGTGATCTACCTTATCAAAAGCCTTCTCGAAATCTAAAAACACTGCATCAACACGTCCCCCCCTATCAACTACCCCAGCCAACTCTTCTGCAAAACCTAACAACTGCGTCTCACATGAATAACCCTTCCTAAACCCATGCTGCACTTCTGAAATACTCCTTCTTTCATCTACCTTCTCCACTACTCTCTTTATAACCACCCTTTCCATTATCTTACACACATGCGATGTTAAACTAATTCCCCTGTATTTGTCTACCCTACCCCTTTGCCCTCCCTTTGAAATTGGAACCACCTCCGCTTTTTTCCAAACTTGCGGTACTCTACCTGCTGTGAGTGAAGCTTGAAACAACCTTAGCAAATAACCTACAACTCCCCTACCCGCTAATTTCAGTAGATCGCTTTGCACCCCATCTATGCCTGGCGACTTCCCACTTTTAAGTTTCCTTAATACATTCCACACTTCTCTCTCTGTAAGCAGAACCTCCTCCCCATCCCCCTCTATTGCTTCCTCCTCCCCCATAATTCCATTCGCATTGAACACTTCCCCATAGAATCTATTTAAAGCTGCTGCCTTCTCTATGTCTGTTTTCCACTCATTCCCTACCTGATCAACTAAAGTTGGCAACTCCCTGCCACTACCTTTCTGACTAGAAACAAACCTATACATTCTATTCCAGCTACCTTGCACATCACGTTCATTGAACATATCCCCCATGAATCTTTCTTTTGCCTCCCTCTTAGCCCTGTTTAATTCCCGCCTTAGTTCCTGGACCACCTCCTTTCCCTCCCCTGACGCCCTCCACTTCCTACTCATCTTTCTACCCCTCCTCTTAAGCCTCCTAACCGTACTATTATAGTAAGCCGGATCTGCATTTGCCTGTAGCACCTTATAGGGAACCAACTTATCCCTAACCTCTTCATATATTTTCTGAAAATTGAACCACAGCCCTTCAATATCATCCATGTCTATCTCGCACCACTTCTCAAACCTATCCTCAAAAGCTTTTCGAACCTCCCTTGCCTGCACCCTTTTGTAACCCCAAACTTTCTTCCCAACGTTTTTAGTTTGAACCGGAGCTAATGCTAAACTGACTATGGGTATTCGATGATCACTGATGCCTTCAACTACCACCGTCCTCGCCCACAACTCTATTGGCCTTACTAACACTACGTCTAGAATATTAGTTCCCCCTAGCCTTTTACTCCTAGTTCCCTCCTCCACAACCTGATGAAAACCTTCATTTAATATACCCGTAACAATATTTTGCACTACTCCCCTCCCATGTTCTGTACCTCCTACCTCCCACCGTACATTAGGCATGTTTAAATCTCCCGCTATAATTAAGCTCTCTACATTATCCCTAGCACTAAGCCTATCCTCCAAACGATGAAGCAATCCTAAATCCCCCCCCGGAGGCCTATATGCCGCGATTACTTCAAGAGACTGCCTGCCTACCATTATCCTCATACCCATCATCTCTACCTCCTCTTCTTTCCAGAGCAACGTCCCTTGGATTCCTCTTTTAACTGCTAACATTACACCACCTCCGTGCCTATCCCTATCTCTCCTGTGCAGAGTGTAACCATCTACAGTTAATTCACCTTCTGTAAACCCCTCTCCTAGCCATGTCTCCACTGCCACCACCACTTCTGGCTGATACAATTCTAACAGCGTCCTGAATTCATCCACCTTATTTGCCAAGCTTCTACAATTTACTACCATTAGACTAATTTCTGGGCCGTTACATTCCTTCAACATTTTTTGCCCCCCACCCATTTTACACCCATCTACTTCAGCCGTTTTTCCCTTACCTACCTCATCCCTCACTAGTCAGGCCTGTGCTACCAGCCTACCACCTACCCTCCCTAACAACTCACCAAACACACACTTTCCCTCATCCGACAGATGAAGCCCATCTCCACATAGGCCTTCACCTTGCAGCCAACAATTGGCATCCAAAAAACACACACCCATTCTTTCACACATACGCCCTAGAAAACTATTCATTCCGTCTACCACCCCCTTCTTCATATCCTTACGATACAAAATCCCACTAACAACCACCCTACCTACCCCAAACCTCCCAATAGCTACATTCACTAACCCCTCCATCTCCTGCACTAACTTCACCTTTCCCCACCCCTCCCTACCACTGATGTCATTCGTCCCTACGTGAATGATCACCCCCTTCCCTGCAGCATCCTCCTCCCTAACCTGCTCTAGCACCTTCTTCATCCCGGCTACACCTATTCCCGGTAAAACTGTAACATCCAGCTTCCCTCCCACCTGCACTCCTACCCCTCGAACTAGTGAGTCTCCTAGCAAGACCACCCCTCTCAACCCCTCCTTACCCACCTTGACCTTCTCTGACCTAGGTCCTGCCCTAGCCTTAGCTTTTCCCCCCTCCATAATCCCATCACTGGGCCTCGGTTCAATTATACCTAACTGTGTTGTGTTTTGAAAGGAATAAAGACCTAATATTATTATTATGATTATTATTATTATTATTACTTCATTACAATACAGTAATAATAATGACATTCAATAAAACTAGGAACACGAGGCAAACAGGTCAGGAAAAAAATCAACCTGGAACTTTTTCTTCATATTTATATCATACAAGAATAGGTTGGGATTGTTCTCCAGAAAAATCAGTTCAACGATTTTTCTAGGAAAAAATCGGAAAGTTTAAAAAAATCCCCGTAAGAATAAAACGGAGGAAAAATACTTAACAGAACAAGAATTCTTTAAAAGCTCTCAAATTTTCACAGAGTATAAAAGAGACTATTATACACCTTCTCAGAGATTTTTGCAGTAATCGAATTAGAAATAACGAAGAAAACGCATTTGAAATGCGGGGTCTTATGCAAAAATTCCCCTCTTCACAAAAAAAAAAGCAAATTAAATCCATAGCAACAAGTATCACCAATTAATTTAGAACGATTGAAATGAATGTTGAATGAAACAGGAAGGCCGTGACATAGTCGATTCTGGTAGGATTTTTTAAACGTTCGAAGTACCGGTACTCCAAGGTCTGTAGATGTAGATTGAGTTGACAAATTATTCTTCATTCTAGATTCTATAGGCCTACTTCTAAGCTCATCTCACAATGCATATCCCACGTTTTCCTACAGTTATTATTATATTGGCGGGTCGCTAGGACATGAGATCGCTAGGAAGGAGAGATAAGTCAACAGTTGCGCTTCCTCTTGTTGTGAGAACTTTTACACTACACTTTTTGCTCAGAGCTTTTGAATGAATCTCTCATTTCAACTCAATAGTTATATTACAATTCTCGCTCTGCAGAAACTCTTGAAAAAGAAATCTATCGAACAATATTTATACGTTGAGCGCTTTTGAATTAGGCACGTTGGGAGACCGTTGGCTTGAGCTCGAAATTCAAACTACAATTGTGCGTGCATGCGCAGAAATACCCTTCATTGCCTTCTCATTGCTCTGACAGCTCTGGAAGAACGCATAACGAGCGGGGTTGGAATTGTTGTCATCTGCTAATTCATCGACATCATTTCACATGGGCTTTGAACCAAAATATTTCAGGATCGTTGTGACTAATTTCAATCTAGTTAATGCAGGGAATATGTAGAGAGTAGACACAATCCATAAATCTGAGCACATATCAATAAATCTGGAAGGGTTCTGTATATATTTCAAGAAAGTTACAATTTCTTGTAAATATTAACTACCGTATTCTCATCTTCAAAAGTGTTTTACTAGTTTCTTATCTCAGGTAACTTTCTGCTCCAATACTCTGATAAATGTGTAAGACTGTGGGCATCAGTACCAGAGGTATTCCACGTCATATTTTTCTCCTCACAATAACAAATATCTCTCTTCCAATTGTTGCAGATACTGCGTAAGATTCGAGGTGTTGAAAGCATCGAAAGCGTGCCGCAAAGAGTCCAACTTCAGTTCTCTGCGCGAGGGTGAGCAGATGTGCGTGCGCTGCGAAACGCAGGCCATACGCAAGAACCTCGGCTACCGCTGTCCCGGCCACGGCGTCTTGGACCGCGTCACGCGCTGGGCCGCACTCTCCGCGCCGCACTGCCACGGCAAGTGGATCCGACTCGAACCCGAGATCACCGACGTCAAACCCAACCACGCGACGTGCCCCACTTGCGATAAAGGACCTGATTACATCTTCGTTTGAGATTGATATAAATTAATGATGTTGTAACGTGTTTTTGATAATGAATTAGATGTATTTTATGAACTAATAATCATTAATAATATATTATTTCGATATATTGTTAATACGTTATGTTACAATTTGAATGAAGTTTCACTTTAACCCTGTTTATTCCCTCAACTGCAAAATATCATACGGACAGTAAATTAAAAGCAGTCTTGAAATAAAATTAGAGGTGATCTCTTGTAAACAAACAGCGATCGTGTAAGTACTTGTAATACGTGTTATTACCCAACTCGTAATTTGCACTTTTCATGTAATTTCTTCCAGCTGGCTCAATAATATCAAAACAAAATGGTAGACAAACAAACCAAGTTACTGTAGTATGTAATTATCTGATACACATTCGTTATTGTAGCATTGTTGTCAAAATCAAACATAAATATTGATGTTAGCTGGAAGTTGCCCATTTCAATAATTTCACTCTGATCCAAGAGATAATAAGAAATATTAGTATTGTTTAATAATAAATAAGACAGAAATATCATTGTTCTATGAATGTTCACAAAGTTGCCAATCCATATTATATATTGTGTTAATTATCTCATTCATCGACTAATAATCCCCGCGGTGAAATAAGAATGATCAATAAATAGGCTGAACGTCAAGAAATATCAACATATTTTAAATCGAGACTTGAATAGTAACATTACAAATATATGATCTATATTTTGGCAAGTGTCATAAATCCTAATAATAGTACAGATTAATGCATTTCTTTTTTATAACAAAGTATTTTCAAATCAATTGAAAGATAGGATGTTTGTTTAGATTAATTCTGGTTTTCATGGATGTGGTTTTCAACTGACAGATCAGTGTGGATTGAATATAATATTTAGAATGGTGATTTTGATAGCGTGTCAATTTAATTTTAAATACTCACACATTTAAATTGGATACTAGATTAAAGTATTCATTAATATCACATGCATTATTAACATAGCTAGTGTGGACATTGAAATTATACATTTGGAGTTGTGTGTTTATTGATAGTTTGATTCACAGTTGTTTTTACTATTAATGGCAAAAAAAGCCAAAATATATTATTAATGTTAATTAACGCTTGGTAGTTGTGAGAGATTTAATTTCCATTTATAGCAATCTGTACGTAAGTTTTTTAATGTTTGAAGAAGATATCAGGTCGAATTCATTGATTGCAGTTCTGTAAGCAATGTGCTCTAGGACATAGCAATAGCTGCACTGTGAGGTTCTGTTATTGTTGACTAAACGCAATACACTATAATAATAATAATATCAATAGCATGTCTGATAACTTATTGTATAGAATGTCATTTTATACTTACTTTTCCTTAATAATATGTCATATTACAATCACATCGTTTTCTTGTATTAAACGCAACATTATAACTTGAACCCATTGTTACGTTTAAGTAGCCAATAAAAATACTCATGACTGTAAATGTTGCGACTTATTTACGCTCCCAGCTGGACCTTGCTTCTAGAAGGCACTGACACCCCACGATGCCTGGTCTAGAAATGTTGCACGATGTTAGCTAATAACAGCAGAATTGAAGGCCCGAAGTAACAATCGAAGAATTTACCTGGTATTTTGCTGGCCATAGATCTATATGACCGAGATACGTCACTCAACGTCAAGAAGGCGTACATATCTGTGACTCTGCAGTAGCTTCACACCGCTTTACAAACCGGGAAGTTTCCCACATATTCAACAGATATTAGTGATAATATAGAATGCCTTGCTTGGATTCTATTTGTAAATGTCCAATATGGCCGGCTAGATTGTAACGAGCACATGTTGCTATCGGCTGCAGGAGTAACGTGTCTCGGTGAGGTGATATAGAATGCCTTGCTTGGATTCTATTTGTAAATGTCCAATATGGCCAGCAAGATTGTAACGAGCACACGTTGCTATCGGCTGCAGGAGTAACGTTTCTCGGTGAGGGAATAGATATCTACGAGCTGTTCAACATGAACTTTGTTTGATGGGAATAACGTCAGCATCACGCAACAGAAGTCTTACTGTAAAAGATACAATTTGTAAACCCCTCAATATTCTTCGGGCTCAATTCTTTGTTTCCATGGCAACTTGATTGATAGCCAATTTGATTGGTATTTTGTCGTGTTGGTTGCTATGCGTCACCTTGAGCATCCCACAATAGACAGTTAATCGTTACAGCGGTCGCTGCCGCGTGTCTCAGTGCCGACCCTCGTTACGCTCTAGTATCACGTTAATCGACCGTGGATCATTGACGGTTCGTTTCATGCCGGGAAATATATCGGTGTCTCGAGTCAAGGATTATAGAAAAGGTTATTTCTCTTCATCAGTTGACCACCGAGACAATATGGTCAAGTCGCAGCTACACTGGAGTCGAGCACACTCTAGCGGAGACAATCAGAACTATTTCGCTCTCCTTCATTCACGTGAAGCTGGGTAAACGACCAATCAGTGACGAGAGGGGCGTGGCTTCTGAACGTTGAGCTCGGCCCAACTCTTGTACACATGGCCAGATTGCTGGTCGATACTCCGAGTGTAAACTCGAGATCTGGCTACGGAGCTTTCAATCGGAGCCGAGAAGCTGCGGTGTCCAGTAGACTGGTAGGAGGGGGAGCAGGGAACATAAGTAACAACTCGTTATGCTCATGGCGACTAATATTTATTTGAAAATATAAAAGAAGATTCTCGCCGTAATTAAAGTGACGGTAACGTAGAACAATTGATTTACATTTCTTCTGACTTTGAGGAACATTCAAGCAAGCGATTGAGCAGAGATAACCAAGTAACGTTAACATAGGTTCACTACACAATCAAAATAACTCGTTCACGTTAATAAATATGGTCTCGCATCATTTGGTTAGATTGTACAATCCACGTTAATGAATCAAGTTCTTCTCAAAGTCATCAGTATTCAAAATTATTCACATATATAGCTGTTTACTTGTATACAATACGATCTAGAAGGCCTGGTGATGTGTTCCGATCCCCAGGCCAAGGAACTCGGAAAGATCAAAGAGGTCTCGCCGCGAGACGAGATAGCGAACAGAACATCGGTACGTTTCCCGACAAATGATGACTGAACTGGTCTTTGTCTTGAGATTTTTGATAACAGACATTACACTGTGTATAAATCATAATACAATAACATAGCTTGGTATTTATTTCAAGCGTTTAGTTTGCTATATTGGAAGCACAGTGAAACCCCTATCCATCGTTTTTCAAGGGACCAGGAAAACAAAACCATCAACGAGTGGAGTGAGAAAATATGAACGATACAAACAGGAAACTGATGGATCCGGGAACGATGCGTAGAGGTTTCACTGTAGCTTCCTAAACTATACATAACAAGAGTTGTAGGAATAAAGCAGTCACAATCAGTTCTGGTACGGGTAGTCTATTATTGCATGAAACGTAACATCTTGTAGCAAACTACTAGATCAATTGCTGCGAGATTATCAACATTCTTCCAGACTCTTTAGTCTGAGGCGGGAAGCTGTCTGAATACCACTTACTGTTGATAGTTATTCAAGAAAAGATAAAAAAGAACAAAAGAACAATTTTTCGTACAATACAATTGTTTTCAATATTGTGCAAATTTTCATGAAATAGCTAAATATAACTGAATCATTTGAAAAATACATTAATAATGAAAAAAAGGTGAAATAGAATCTAATGTTAAATGAATTGAAATGCCATGAAACATGAAGAAAACCAAAAATATATATCCTTGTGAAATATTTAGATTTGTTGGTCTATTTCGTTATTGCTTAATTCCCACATCTCTCTACATTAACAATATTAGGGCCGGTTGTACAAACTGATAATTAGAACATCGAGCAATAATAGTAAACACCGCGGTTAGCTACTTGGTAACGGAACAAACCAGAGTCACAGTGACTGTTAGAAGGTCAGACATTTCATGTCCGAATGTGTCTAAATCTAGATCTGCGGTTAACGCTGCAGCGAATCTACCCATCATCACACTTGGTTCCGAACCTGCATCTGCTGGGCGTGTCCTCACCAACAAACTTCTTACGCCAAATTGGGGTTTGTCTCATTTTATTACTACGTAGTAATGAAGAATTGTAGATTGATGCAAATACAGAATTTTGATAGAATACCCAGATGCCTGCTGAACCAGAGGACGCTAAACTCCGCAACACGATTGGTTTGTATGTCAGCTTGTTTAGATGCAAGCTTGCACGAGGTCAACTCTCAACATCGCAGTTCTTTCAACGTCAAATACTATTTCATTTCATTTTAATACTGAATAAAAAATCTAGAATATCGATAAAACCCACTTTGAGCCCGGCGCTTGATTTGTGATTGCACGTCTCGAGTGCCTGCCCGCTCTAATGAGCTAACTAATACCTAATTACAAGTTTGCACAACTGCCCGTTAGTAGTGATACTAGCTCTTACTAGTCTTACATGAATAGCTCACTTAAAGAGAAGGTGGTTTTTACAATCACAGCCCAACTTTGAACTCTTATTATTAAACACAAATGTACAATCGACAAAAAATTAAATAATGACAATGTTTGAACGAGTGTAGACCAACATTGATTCTCACTATTGAGGCGTACCAATTAGTTCAGTCCGGTACGAGTAAAACTATAGCTATTTGACAAATGGCCGTCGTTAGCCACCATGTGCTCCAGACATGTCATGTGACAATCATCCCATTCCTTCCCAACAGACTAGGGGGATACGTGACTGTCCAGAATAATACAATAGGCCCCTTTAGACCGAGCACAGAACTTCTGACCACAAATTTCAACTTGTAATGTAAAGTAGTACACAAATTGGTCACTCTTCTTGGGAGAGAGAAACCCGGCTGGATCCTAACTACGACTATCAATAACGTAACGGGATAAGCAACGTGGCGGTTTCCTTTAGCACCATGCGTGTATCAGAGGGATGCCGCCTCACAAATGCTATGATAATTTACTGGTATTATTGTATGTTGATCTATACAAGTGATAGATGTAATGCAATCTGTGAATCCAGCTCTTACCAACTGCATCAAGCAATATTGGAATAAATTTCATTTGAATTGACCAATCTAAATTTAAAATACGTCTGTAAAAGCATTTAGACCCCTAGTCAAGAGCCCTACTGCTATATTTACCATTTAATAACTGGATCTACGAGAAAGATCAGAAACAATGCAAGTATACAACTATGTACTATACATTGAAATACAGGCGTAATATGTACGATTTGATTTGAAAATGTGAATCTCAGAAATGTATACACGAAAGCGCTGATTCCATCATGGTGAAAACGGCCTAATGTTGAAAGGATGGGACTTACGCCATGTTGCTTATCCCGTTACGTTATTGATAGTCATAGATCCTATTCAGCGGGGCAACTGCGTCACATGGTGGGGCGGGTCACCGTCGCTTGCGTGGCACTGCAGGCCTACCAACTAGTGTGGCTGAGGTCACAGTTCAAACAGGTTTCAAAACACTCTCATTTGGCACATTTCAAGTCCGTATTTTACACACAATATGCTGCACAAATCAAACAAGGCCACATACATTCTTATAAATCCTAGTTCCAAGTCATTGGTCACGTTGAAAATAGACAAATCTGAGCTCTGAAACAACTCGCAAGAAAATACACTGAATACAACAGATTTGAGGTTGCTGTTCGATAGACAAAATTGTAAGAATACTGGAATTTGATAATACAAAATTGATACAAAATAGCACGAAATTATCAATTTTCAGTTAACCACTTGACGGCCGCAGGCGCACATACGCGTCCTCACATTCCATAACGTTTCATTTCATATCTTGACAAAATGACGTCATGTTGACATGCGACTTGTACTGACATCTGGGAGATGGATTGAGAAATGAGTGTTTTTTAGCGAACAGATAGAATACGCTCATGTATTGGAAAATGATCTAATACAGTCAGCTGTTATTCCAAAACCTCGTTCTAGGCTGAATGTGTCAAATTGGCGAGCCTCTGAACGCTAGATAAAAGTGATATCGGCGAATGTCTCGTTCCACGTATCATTTACAACAACATATCAACACAATAAAACCATTTGTTTCTGCTACAAATGTCATGAAATGCCACCTAAACACAAGTATGTGTGCGATACAACAGGGGGAAAACCCGGCCTGGGAGATGTGGTGATTTCATGACCCGGCTGCCAAGTGGTTAACATTGAGAATATCTCGTTGAGGGGATCACAAACCTCGTTGGGAAACAGAATGATGTCCGCAGCGTAGGAAACATGCGGCAACGTGACATGACATTCCTGTCGGCAGCATACTTTACTCTAGTTATTCACAATTTTCTGAATCAAACTGAAATTTGTCGAATATAAATTATTTCAAATTCCCAATGTGTGTGTATGAAACGGCAACGCTGATGAAATGATCAGTAACGCTGGGAGAAAACAACATGTATTGATGTGCGACCGTAACACCCAAGTCAGCGCGTGACCGAGAGCAACTACAGTCAGCGCTCAAACACGTTCTAGACACCGCTTAGATACAGCTCGGTACAAAAGTAAAAAACCGTCCGACTACACTATTTCTGAGCGTCGATCAAGCTTCGTTGCAATGAAACTAGGTTACGCTGCATGTAACAGTCCAGTTTCCACTTGTATCACATTAATCTGAGCTACCGATAATACTAGATGCGGCTTCACCAGCCGGCCGCGTCAAGCCTGTCTACCAACACGACGGGCTCGGTCTGAACCAGCGACATGTACGTGTCGAGCCGCATGTCCACCAGGTTCTGTCCGAGCGTGACGCGCACCGTGATGTTGGCAGCATCGACCGGCCGCGGCTTACGTCCGTAGAACGTCCACGGCTCGGTCCACGGCACCCTCTTGCGCGGCGAGTTGCCCGTCGACTTCCTGGCCACCATCTTGACGCGGGGGCAGTGCGTGGTGGACTTCCTGGCCGTGCCGCGCGACCGCCCCGCCCCGCCGCGCGACTCGAAACTCTCCTTCAGCCCGGCGTGGTCCAGCGTGTGATGCCGCAGCATCTCTCCCAGCGTGTTGACCACCCGGCCGCAGTGCAAGCAGACGTAGCCGCGCACAACCTTGGCGCGGTCGTGCAGGGTCGCGCGGTGTTCCGTCATGTCCTCCAGGAGGTGCGTGCTGTACTCGCACGAGCAGCACGAGTACAGCGTGGTCTGGGAACGGTCGAGCGAGGCCTCCAGGCCAAAGTGCGAGCGCTTCTGGTGCTCGACCATCGTCGCATGACTCCCCAGCTGCGCACAGTGGCCGCACTTGTACCGCACCTCGCCGCATTGCGTGGTAAATGACCCCGCGACCTTGTCGACCTTGAACGGGAGCCCTTTGTCGGCCTTGTGTGCCGCCAGCCAGTGCTCGTAGACGCTCGTTACGAGTGTGGCGCGGAACTCACAGTGCACGCACTTGTACACCGCACTCTCCGCACTCTCCTCGATCACCTCCCCGTCTGACCAGTACTCCGGGCAGTCTGTGGGGGACTCCACCTTGGACTTCTTGGGCTCCGTGGCGGCATCTCGCTCCGAGAGGTCCGGCTTGCGCTTGACCCGGATGGCCTGGATGTCCGGGCGCTCGGGCATCTGGTTGGTTACCACGACGACGGGCTTGTAGGGGTGGATCTTGCCCGAGTGCTTGCGGACCTCGAAGTGGCGTATCGCCTCGAAGTCACAGTGACCGCACTTGAAGGGTTTCTGTACCCAGTGGCGCATGAGGTGGCGCTTCAGGTCACTGGCCCCCTTGGCGTGGTAGGCGCAGTGCACGCACTTGTGCGGGTCCGGTGCGGCGGGAGGCTCCAGTGCGGGGCGCTTGACGGGTGATGCCGCGGGGTGGCGCTGCTCGAAGTCGGGGCCGATGTCGAACTCGCGCGCCCAGAAGGCCGGGTCGAACGTGTCGAGGACGGGGTCGTTGGCACGGTAACGGTCGGCCGTGACCTCCGGGTGCGACGTCCTGCAGTGGCGCTCCATCAGGGACTTGGCGTTCTGCGTCACGGAGCAGCTGTTGCACAGGTAGCTGGAACAGAGAGATAACGTGAGTCTCCTAGCAACTGCTAGCTCACACTAGAGCGCTTCATCTTTACACGCTCATAGAGTCAGAGTCGCCATTCACCGAGCTTCAAAAACGTCACAGTTGATTGTTTTTAGAAACTTGGTATTTAAATCTTGTTATATTCTGAATTAAGCCATGGATAATTCGACACATATCTTTCAATGCTCAAGCTGGAATACAAAGTTGTGTAACAATACATTAGAACTACTAGAGCTCTTTCTTTCATATCACGGTCTCTTGGGTTGCACATTGTGATGCAATTGAGTCTGGCTCTAACCCAAGGTATATATATACATATATGACAAATCTGGATACACGTATTCAAATATTTGAAAAACTAGAAATATCAAATAAGTGCATCACTTTTTTCAAACACTTATCTTTCGTGAAATATTGAAAATAACAATGTTCCAATCATCAAAATGCCGTTTTTTAATTCAAATGAGAGTTAACAAATGGATATTTGCAGCCCAAGTCCGTTGGTCAAAGAATTTCTCAAGAAGCATGTGTGATTTTTGGAAACCCTTTACTTGATCTGTATACCGGTACTTGTCACCCAATATGCCTGTATTTTCCTAGCCGTGTCATGATAATATAACTAGGAAAACGCGTTGTGTTTCTGCGTTGATGGATGAGCTGGAATATATCAACGTAACTTTGGATTGGTTATTATATATATATACACCTTGAGATCCAAACCATTACGTCACTTCCTTCCTATTTCCTGATTAATTTCTATGATAGTGAAGAAGGCTTTGTTTTAATTGTTTCCAATTAATTGGTGACACTTGTTGCTTGGATTTGATTTGTATCTCAATAGCTTTGAGTAATTTAAAAACATTACATTATACATTTTTTTCATATCAAAACGGCTGATCCGATTTCAGTAAAAGTTTGGAATAATGTGTATAATTATTATATTGAAATTTTCTGAGAATTTGAATTCTCTGGAAGGAAATATTTTTTATGAATCTTCTCCTCTGAGTTATTCATATGAGATTTTTGAAAACTTTGAAACGAGTTTTCTCAGAAATGGTCTAAACGATCGCGCCTCAAAACTATACAGTATCGAATTAGATGAGGACACTTGTGTATGCCAAGTTTCAACTGATTTTTATCTCCCTTTGACCTGTGGAGCGCGAAAAAAAAAGTATTGAAATTGAGTAATTGAGTGAATGGTGAAATGAAGTCCTCGCTTTGCTCGTCTAAAAGGTGCGTTGCGTCAACTTACTTGCCGGCCCTAAGATGCATGAGGCGTATGTGCCCCTTGAGCCCGCGCACACTCCTGAACAGCTGGTTGCACGCCTTGCAGGGGAACCTGCGGGGGGGCTTGGTGTCCAGGGCCCGCTTGCGCCCGGCCTTGGCCCCCTCCTCGTCCAGGGACGCGGGGGAGATGGCGTCGGACGCAGCCTCGTGCTGGGACTGCATGAGGGACTGCTGCGTGGCCAGCACCAGCTCCACCTGTCAGCAAGACAGACCGTTATACATCGTCCTCACATCTTGACTGTTGCTTGCTCAACATGTTGTGAAACGTAGATCTATCGTCTTTGAACGGACCGGGGGAAAAAAACGATGAATGTGGGAACACGATCAATGCGGGGAATCATTGAAAACGTCAAAAAACACAAAAACGTTGATTTGAACATTATTTCTTTTTATTGTAATTAATACTGTAATCACTTATAATTTCGTTTTCAAGACATTACAAATGCTGAAGTGTCATCTTTCCTATCTTTATTTACTCAATGTCCTGAATGATAAACGATGGAATATCCCCTGATCAATGCTGAATATAAAATAAGACAACACCATTTAAATACCGTATTTACACGCATACCCCATTTTCTTCAAGTCATCAGAAAGTCACATGCGTCTTATAAAGGTGAGTGAGAAAAAAAAGTCCCATTTTGCGATATATTTTTGGCTGGATAGATGTTTTTAGTTTGTGCTACAGCTATAACATAAACGCTATAAACACTGCCGGTCGTCCAATGTTAAAGCATAGGGCAAACCCCTAGTCGTCGCCAGATTTGGTCAGGTTTGTCAGATGATTTGGTCGTCAATGTTATATGTTCATCATGAGTCAACAATGCTCGCATGGAAGTGAGCTTTAGTGATAAGTCTTGTATCTTGTTATCAATTGTTCCCCGTTTCAAAACGATCGTTCGAAGTTTCAAGTGGCGAGGGACTGAAAATAGCAAGCGATAGAAGCGGGAAAACGATGAATGCGTGAAAATTTAACATTGTTCATATGGCGGTTTGGTTGGGACTGGGGATAACATCGATTATTCGAGAATCGATTAAGAATCGATTCTGATGTAAAACAATTATCAAAACAAAAAATCGATTTTTCAAAAAATAAAATATATATTTTTTTTGGTTCATTGCTGTACTTTTTTACGTCGCAATAAGTCCTCATTTCGCTGTCCATATTATTCTGTATTGTTGAGATATTACCATCTGGACAAAAGCTATCCCTTCGGTTACGTCTGACAGCCGAACGTTGACGGAAATACCCAAATGATACAGTACAGTTCAAAGAAGTCTCTAGCAGCTATTTGATTGAAAAAAAAAGTTTCAAATTACACTACTTTTTTGAGAATAAACTTTTTTTACAAATTTTAAAAAAATTTTTGGTTAATTTTTAAAAATTTTTTTTTTTCAAAATCGATTTTTAATCGATTCTGGAGCATGGAGAATCGATTCCCGATTTTGAGAATCCATGTCATCCCTAGTTGGGACCGCACAAAACAAACGATAGATGCGGGAATCGATCCGGGGAGATTTCACTGTAATTATTGAATGATGGTGAATCAGACTGGCAAGCTCATACCCGTAGCCTCATTCCTGGACTAGCTTCAGGCTGACTTCTGATTCAAAGAATATCCAAGTTATGCAACACAGTTACACAGACACAGCCAAGTTAGTGTATTTTTCATTTCGTATTCAACTTTTTAATAACCATGTTGGCTATAATATGATTAAACCTCTTGAAAATCATTTGTTCTATACAATAAAGTGCGAATCCATGTTTTTTATTTCGAAACGAATCCAAACTGAATCTTAATGAAAATTACCGAATCCGAACCCGAACCAGAATCTTTTCAACTTGCATTGTGAAGCGTAATAATGGGACAACGACACCGCTGATCAAGTTACACATGATCCAGGAAGTGAAAATCTTATCTCAGCATTCTCATAATTACCCTGCATAAAACATTTTATGCAGCACAAGTCTAATCATTACAGCAATTGTTCTCCTTGAGAATTGAGAATGCAAAGTTGCCACGTTTTTGGTACCAAGATTCAAAATTTTCGAATCTTTTATGTTGGACCGAATCTGAAAGTGGATTCGATTTGAAAAACATGGATTTGCACACCTCTACAATAAACCTTAGAAGCGTGCATTTTGTCCGTTGGCTCAAGTTATAGTTATAGTTATGGTTAGAGTTCTAGTTAAGAGGTGACTCACGTGCTCCTCGATGGCCTTGTTGACGGGCAGCGTGGCGATGGCGTTGCCGGGGTCAACGCCCGGGTGAGCCTTGAGCACGTGCTTCATCAGGTGGTTCCGGTAGCACGACTTCTTGCGGCACTCCACGCACTCCAGCCTGATGAGGGAAACCAGAGGTCAGCACTGGGGGAAACCTGGGACCAGCACGACTGAGCAGACCTTCTCTCATTCTTACGCCAGGATCCAGGGTTCGATTCCTACCACGGCCTACTTTCATTTCTTTCACACTTTATATAAATGCTTTAGAGCGTTAGATTATGGGATTGGTTGGTTGATTTCTTCCATCTAAATTGATGGAAGAGTCAAGGCGACGGTTCCTAGTTTTCTAAAGAATTCGGTAAATAAATATGTTCGATCTGGTTTAAGGTTAGCGATTGTGTGCGTCTTACCTGAAGTACTTCATCTCCCTGTAGAGGTGCTGGCGCATGTCGGTCTTGTGCTTCGTGCGGTACGCCTTGCATATGTTGCAGGAGAACATGTTGACGGGGGGGCTGGCGGAGGGGCTGGCGGCGGGCACCTTTCCCCGGTCCGCCCCCCCCTCCTCGTCAAACAGGATCCCGCGGATGTGCTTGACGCGGGGCAGGTCCCGGCTCCACAGTGGGCTCGTGTCAAACGACGCGTTGCCCGGCTCCGGAGCTCCGTCCACCCGGTAGTACACGTCCACGATCTGCTGATCTTCGCCCGGATGCTTTGACGCAAAGTGCGGCTCGAAGCCAAACTTTGACTGGCTGCGGTAGCTGCAGATCCCGCACTTGTACTGGGACTTGAGGTTGTGTGCGGCGCCCGTGTGGGCCGTGACCTCCGCACGGGTCGCGCAGTCGAAGTCGCACACGCCGCACCGCCAGGTGTTGGTCGCGTCTGTGGACGCAGGCGCGTCTGCCGGGTCGTCAGGCACGTTAGGCGCGTCGTAGGGCAGCTCGCGCACCACGTGCACGTGTGCCTTGCGCTCGCGATGCTTGTCGGCTAAGTGGCGCTCCACCACGTAGCGCCGGTAGTCGAAGTAGACGCAGTAGCCGCACCTATACAGTCGGTTGTCGTGCATCTTGAGGTGCACGCTGAGCCGCTCGATGGGGATGGGGGGGGCGGGGTCGTCGGGCTGGGGGGGCGGGCAGTGGGGGCAGATGTAGTGCACCTGGTCGCGGTGCAGCGCGCGCAGGTGGTGCAGCAGCATGTTCTCGTCGCACGAGGAGTAGTTGCAGCGCGCGGCGCCGCACAGGTAGCGCTCGGGCTCGGGCACGTAGCGGGGCAGGCGCGCCAGGTCGCCGGGGGTCAAGGTCGGGGCCGTCCAGGCGTTGGAGCTGGCCGCCAGGTTGGTCATCTTGTCGAACATGTACTCGTTGCTCTCGAGGCACGGCACGGCGTTGACAGGCGTCTGGCTCGGCACGACGTGGCCCGAGTCGTGCAGCGACAAGTGGCGCTCCATGTTCGTGCGCACCTGAACAGTAACATAACCTCAATCATCGCGCCACACCACTCACATTCTCTAGCAGAGTGAATGTACGTGAACGTGAATGTACGTGATTGTAATTTGTACCCAGCTAATGGCTAGTTTTAAGAATATTAGGTACAGGCTGTAATTAATTTCCAAATGATTAATAAAAACCACCTCTAATCTATTCTGTTGAATCATGAAAAGTATTTCAATTCATTCATATCGGGTTTACCGACGCACTGTAATGACAGCCAAGATCTATTGGCGTCGGAGGAATGATAAATGGGATGACAAGATGGTTTTATGGGTGATGGGAAGGACAGCGGTCGTGGCTCGCATTGTAGGAACCGTCCTGGCACCAGCCTGGACTAGAGGGAAACCCCCTCACCTCCCGAATCATGCGCCGGTGAGCTACAGGTGAGATAGTGCCAAGCGACTGAGATGACGATACGCGTGCAAAGCAAGCCAACACACACACACCACCAACAATGCACGGCATGCGCTCGAAACAGTGCGTTCAATCAACGACAAGGACCGAATATCACTATTTATACCTTATACGTTCAGCTGTGGGAATATAGCGTTTACATGCAGGTGAAATTCTTCAGGTTAAAGTATATTTTTATGTGAAACGTAGCATCTTGTGGCAAACTACTGAAGAAACAGGAGCTGCAAACTCCAGGTCAACAACTACGGGATTATCAACGGAAATTCCACATTCTTCCACACTCTTTCGTCTGAGGCAGGAAGCTGTCTGAATACCGCTTACTGTTGATAGTTGTACGAAGAAAGAGATAACGACTATTTTCAACTCGACCATTGGTTTATAAGCCTACAGCTAATTTATAATTGAACACTTTTTTAAAACAATTTTCATCCAACACATCTCACTGTATTCAAAACCATGCATGTTTTCACGAGACGGCTAAATGCAGGTAAATGCTCTGAAAAAGACATTTATAGTGAAATAGAATACAACGTTGAATGAACGTGAAACATGAATAATATGGCGGGCTGCTCGGGCTGGCTGTACGACCCCGCCGACAGCGAGGTCGTGCGGGGGAGCTAACTGGCATGCAGAGTGGAGGTCAAGCAAGGCAGACGTGCAGGGACAGAAGGGCAAAATAAGATACAACACAGAGATATTGGGAGGTGAATTGAAATTTGGATCAACCAACTCGGACCTCGGGTCACGGAAACATTCAGAAGGCAGTTTTCTTCTTCAATTGAAAGATGTTTAAAATGAAACGTTATCTTTGAAACTTCTTCAAATTTCTGTCGATATGTTTTTCATTTTTTCTACCTCAATTCTAAACATGACCATTTTTCATTAATTTATTCATATCGGGTTGAACAATGTACAGTGAAACCTCCATCCATCGGTTTTCAAGGGACCAGGAAGACTGCAACTATACAAGCAGGAAAACAATGGATCCGGGAACGATGCGTAGAGGCTTCACTGTACTGTTATGCTAATCAAGATCTATTGGCATCAATCTTGCATATCTGTGACTTCCTCCCGCTGATGTTGATGATCCAGGAGTGAGTTCCGCCACCGCATGCCGTGCTGGGAGGGGGGAGGGCAGGGAGGGGAGGGGAGGGGGGGCTCTGAGGCCGTACCTTGGTGGTGAACGAGCAAGTGGCGCAGGTCACTATGTACGGATAGATGGCGCCCAGGGGCAACAGGTGGCCCTCGTCCGGCTGGAACACATACTTAACGGCGCCGGGCTTCTTCGCCGGGCTGCTGGCCGACTTGCGACCCCCCCGGCCCGCCTTGTCCTGGTGTCAAAACACAACGCTTTAATGCCTCTTCCACACTCTGCATGCTTTAACCCTCCTCTCGGCTCCGTCAAGAGTACAAAACACATCGCTTTGATCCCGGGTCACACTTTACCCCCACTCTGCATGCTTCTAACAGGGCCTCTCTGACTAGCGGTGCACTGAGCCGGTCGTGCCATCACACTGCAGGCACCCGTTGCCAGGCACCCGTCAAGAGAACTAGGGACAACAACAACTTGTCTCTAATATCTAAAATGACGTCATATTGACATGGGACTTGTACTGACATCTGGGAGATAGATCGGGAAATGATTTTTTTCCTGCCGATAGAATACACTAATGTATTGGAAAATGATGAAATACAGTCAGCTGTTACTTGGTTGGGCTTCAAGTGCGGTGCGCTAAACGTGTGAACTGAATACGTATCAGTCTTCTCAGTCCTCGTTCCTGTCAACGACTTCACTTTCCTCGCCCCTCTTTGTAGTTAAATTACTTCAACAAATACAACAGAAATGACAAGAGAAATATAATATATCCATTTCACACTTCTATATATTGGTAATAGGAGGTTGAAGATACGACAGTTTGGTTGAGTGACCGCTTACGCCAGTCAGTCACAGCATACAGGAGGCTCTGGAATGACACCGAGAATAAGGGGCGGGGCTTACGCCAGTCAGTCACAGCATACAGGAGGCTCTGGAATGACACCGAGAATAAGGGGCGGGGCTTACGCCAGTCAGTCACAGCATACAGGAGGCTCTGGAATGACACCGAGAATAAGGGGCAGGGCTTACGCCAGTCAGTCACAGCATACAGGAGGCTCTGGAATGACACCGAGAATAAGGGGCGGGGCTTACGCCAGTCAGTCACAGCATACAGGAGGCTCTGGAATGACACCGAGAATAAGGGGCGGGGCTTACGCCAGTCAGTCACAGCATACAGGAGGCTCTGGAATGACACCGAGAATAAGGGGAGGGGCTTACGCCAGTCAGTCACAGCATACAGGAGGCTCTGGAATGACACCGAGAATAAGGGGCAGGGCTTACGCCAGTCAGTCACAGCATACAGGAGGCTCTGGAATGACACCGAGAATAAGGGGCAGGGCTTACCTTGAGCGGTCCCACGACAAACAGGTCCGCCTCCCGGTCGACCTTGAGCCGGTTGAGCGGGATGGTGATGGTCTTGTTGGTCCCGAGGCGGTGGCGCGACTTCAGGTGTCCCTGCACCAGCTTGTCTGCAGTCGCGCGGAAGGGGCACAGCCCGCACCCGAACCTCATTGTGCCGTGCTGGCGTAGGTGTTCCAGCAGGCCGGCCACGGTCCGCACGTTACGGCCGCAGTGCGGGCAGGCCACCGTCTCCGAGTCGCGCGAGAAGTCGCACATGAGCAGGTGGTCGCGCAGGGTGGCCAGGTCCTCCACGGCGTAGTCGCACGCGCGATAGCCGCAGCGGTAGAGCTGTTCGCCCGACAGGCCCGTCTTGCTCAGCTCCTCCGACGTGATGGCCCCGAACTCGAACCCGTCCGGCCCGGGCCCGGCGGGTGGCTTGGGGCGGGCCGCCGGGACCTCCTTGGGGCGGGCGCGCTTGTCGGGCGACGACCGAGTCAGGCGGCCAGCGTAGCTAGAGTCGCTGTCCGCAGCCGCTTCCGACGCACACGCTTGGGCGGCAGCTTGGCCCGGATTGCAGCCCAGGTCACTGAAACGAACAGCCATTAGACGCTATACACGACTAGGACGCAATCTCAATGTTCATTCAAACTATTCAGTGTTTGTAACTTCCCGTAATCCAATACTCCAATAGTCATACTTTCATATTACACGAGTGTAATTGTGATTACAGATTATATGTAATAAAAACATAGTACCAATATCAGTAATTTTATTATCATTTCTCGTCCAAAGGACGGGTACATAACAGATATTTGTACAGTATGGACAGTCAGTATAATATACAGCACTGGGCCTATTATAAATACGTCATAGATGATGAAAAGATAATTATTTAATGTGTCATTGACAATGAATGTTATAAAATAAGGAGCGGATGATTGAATTTCATCAAAATTAGACACTGAATCTATTTAGAATTTTCCTTTAGTTGAAATAGAAATTGATACGTTTTCCATTAGGGCAATTTGATAAAAATAACACCACAAATATTCATGTTCACCTGCTTTCGTATATTCGTAAATATTATAAATGCATTTCTCAACAAAAAGAAGATCAAGTTGTGTTTTAAAAGCTACATCATTACCTAAACCTCATATGTACATCTAGGTAGTTGATTATACAATGTAAGCTCTTCATATTTTACACTTTGTTATATTGTTAATAATGGTGCCATCTGCAAAGACAGTCACTTCAGCATTAAGGACATGTTTTCAAGTCATCTATATATAATAGAAACAGTATGAGACCTAGCACTGATCCCTGAGGAACTCCACATTTTATTCCATCTTTTTCAGAGTAACACATATTTTTTTGCATTCAACTCTTTATTAAATCCTATTATTGTTATTATTATCATCAACATCATTAGATACCTCAAACTAGACGAACTTCCCCTGCGTTGCTCGATTAGTTGCGGGGTTCGACTGGGAATTGTTTGAACGACGTCAGTCTTGAAAGCGACTGTCGGTGGAGGATCGACAACGCTCGACACGTCAATTGGTGAAGATTCAACGATGCACGACACGTCCGAAGGTTCGTCGGTGCAGGGCAAAGGTTCGACGGCGCTCGACTCGTCGACAAGCGGAAGTTCGTCGACCCAGGACTCGTGAACGGGTTCGAGCGCGTTGAGGTCGACGAGCTTGAGCCGGGCGCAGGTGGACGGGTCGGTCTGGGCGCAGGCGTCAGACGTGTCCAGCTCGCGCATGATGGCGCGCGCCTGCTGGTTGGCGTGCGTCGTGCACAGGTGGCGGTGGATCTCCTCGATCGTCTCGCTGCCGAACACGCAGTACGGGCACTGGGGACAACACACGTCTCGTCGTTCAGTCATTCGCCGACAAACTGCTTTCATCGCTGATCAACTCACGTCCTTTCTTTTCATGCCATGTCCACCTGGGTTTTATTGGCTTTATACAAGTCTTGGAGAATCAGTTGTACAGAGATTTCAAGTTTCAAGATTTGAATACCCTGCACTGGGGTTCAGGTTTCTGTAGGCTGAACCAGCTCGAACCACAGGCAAGCACGTGGTGCGGGAACAACTATAGTGTTGCCCCGATTGCACCGACCCTCAAATACCATCAACCAGAAAGCTATTTTTAGACACATTCAGACAAGAACGGTCGTCTTGATTATAATGTGTCATTCAAGTTTACAATTAAATTTGAAATTCTCTGTTGCTCCGAGACGTGATGTCACCGAGCAGATAATCGTGGTCAACGCTATTGACGAGAGGCTATTGGTCGGACGGGAAGTGGGTTCGTGCGCGCGATCTGATACGCGTATCCACGAGAGAAGAAAGTCTTCTACCAGCATGAGAAGCACCGCCAAAATGGCCAGTTGATCTTCACACTTTTGGGCACGTCGGCGGGTAATCAGAATTTCAATTAGTCTTGCCGTTTAATTATTATTCATATTTTAGGTTTCAAGACATTCTTATAAAATTGTAAGGTGTTTCAAATATATTAGTTCAGTGAAAACTCCATCCATCATTTTTCAAGGGAGTAGGAAAATAACACTATCCATCCAGGAAAATTGAACATTGGTTATATGGGAGTGGGGCTAGGAAGAATGAATGAGACAAGCAGGAATGTAATGGATCTGGGAACAATGCCAAGAGGTTTCACTGTATTAATGAGACAGCAATACTCATGAAAATTCTGATCAATCTGATGACCTGCCCAATAGTTTGAACATCAACCAGTTGACGGCCGCTGGCGCAAACATGCGTCCTCATACATTTCAAAACGTTTCATTTCATATCTTGTCAAAATGACGTCAGATTGACGTGAGACTTGTACTGACTTCTGGGAGGTGGATTGAGAAATGAGTTTGATTTTTTAGAGGGGGCCGATGGAATTGCTAATGTATCAGAAAATGATGAAATACAGTCAGCTGTTATTCCAGAAACCTCGTTCTAGGCTGCATGTGTCAAATTGACGAGCCTCTGAACGCTAGATAAAAGTGATATCGGCGAATGTCTCGTTCAACATATCATTTACAACAACATATCAACACAATAAAACCATTTGTTTCTATTGCAAATGTTAAAGAGTCCACGAGAGGCGATTTAGCGAAGTATCAGTTTTTTTGTGATATTTTTGAACGGTATGAGATATCAACATTCTAATACGCGAGAAACACAGATAATCATAATACGTAGCTTCAAGACGATATAAGTTATAACTATTCAAGTCATGTTGCTCAACTGTCAAGCGTATACAGCTGAAAATGTGTCTTTTAGCTGTATACGCTCGACAGTTATCCGACATGACTTGAATAGTTATAACTTATATTATCTTCTTGAAGCTATTATAATTATCTGTGTTTCTCGCTTATTAGAATTTTAACATCTCTTACCGTACAGAAGTTATCACCAAAAAACTGATATTTCTCTAAATCAACTCCCACAGACTCTTAAGAATGGCTAACTAAACACAAGTATATGTGCCATATAACAGGGAAAGTCCCAGCGTGGGAGACGGGGGAGGTAACCCGGACGATGCACGCGATTGGTTGGCTGTGATCTCACCTGGTAGAGGCAGATCGAGTGCATCTTGTAGTGAGCGACCAGCTTCCTCGAGTCAAACATCTGGAACGAGCAGACCTGGCACGAGTAGATGTGCAGCTGCGCGTGCTCGGCCCTGAGGTGCTCGTGGAACTCCAGCGTGGCGTAGAATGTCTCCGCACAGCTGCCCTGTCCGCACACGTACGGCCGCACCACCTCGCCGCGGGGCCGGGCGCCGTCCACACCTTCCCCTCCCGCACCCGCGCGGCACCGCAGCACGCACAGGCGCTCGCTGGTGTGGCTCATGTTCTGCAACAAGCCACGCTGGTCAGCACACACTGTCGGTGACAAGCCATACTAGTCAGCACACATTGTCGGTGACAAGCCATACTAGTCAGCACACACTGTCGGTGACAAGCCACGCTAGTCAGCACACACTGTTGGTGACAAGCCACGCTAGTCAGCACACACTGTCGGTGACAAGCTACGCTAGTCAGCACACACTGTCGGTGACAAGCCACGCTGGTCAGCACACACTGTCGGTGACAAGCCACGCTAGTCAGCACACACTGTCGGTGACAAGCCACGCTAGTCAGCACACATTGTCGGTGACAAGCCACGCTAGTCAGCACACACTGTCGGTGACAAGCCACGCTAGTCAGCACACACTGTCGGTGACAAGCCACGCTAGTCAGCACACACTGTCGGTGACAAGCCACGCTAGTCAGCACACACTGTCGGTGACAAGCCACGCTAGTCAGCACACACTGTCGGTGACAAGCCACGCTAGACAGCACACACTGTCGGTGACAAGCCACGCTGGTCAGCACACATTGTCGGTGACAAGCCACGCTAGTCAGCACACACTGTCGGTGACAAGCCACGCTAGTCAGCACACACTGTCGGTGACAAGCCACGCTAGTCAGCACACACTGTCGGTGACAAGCCACGCTAGTCAGCACACACTGTCGGTGACAAGCCACGCTAGTCAGCACACACTGTCGGTGACAAGCCACGCTAGTTGGCACACTATGTCGGTGACAAGCCACGCTAGTTGGCACACTATGTCGGTGACAAGCCACGCTAGTTGGCACACACTGTTGGTGACAAGCCACGCTAGTCAGCACACACTGTCGGTGACAAGCCACGCTAGTCAGCACACACTGTCGGTGACAAGCCACGTTAGTCAGCACACACTGTCGGTGACAAGCCACGCTAGTTGGCACACACTGTCGGTGACAAGCCACGCTAGTTGGCACACTATGTCGGTGACAAGCCACGCTAGTTGGCACACACTGTCGGTGACAAGCCACGCTAGTCAGCACACACTGTCGGTGACAAGCCACGCTAGTCAGCACACACTGTCGGTGACAAGCCACGCTAGTCAGCACACACTGTCGGTGACAAGCCACGCTAGTCAGCACACACTGTCGGTGACAAGCCACGCTAGTTGGCACACTATGTCGGTGACAAGCCACGCTAGTTGGCACACTATGTCGGTGACAAGCCACGCTAGTTGGCACACACTGTTGGTGACAAGCCACGCTAGTTGGCACACTATGTCGGTGATTGATAGCTGGAGACGGGATTAAATGCACCATCAAACAGTAAAGAAAGATGGACAAAAAGGATATCAACGATGATTACATAAAAAGTGTATTGATTGAAAATTATGACCGATTAATGATTGATCATACAGACGTAGGCCTATTTACTAGCGTTGGATATCAACTATTTCAACCGATTCAATAATTTAATTAATGTATTTAAAATTTCAAATATTTAATTATCTTGTCTATATTTTTCATCTCAATACTATAAGTGTATTCAAGCACGGTACACATTTCTTTTAAAGTTTCAATATTTAGAACATTGTGATGAAAATTAATTTTAATTGTCTACTAGCAGGCCTATATTACAAATAATGACAAATATTTTGCTACGCAGAATCAGCAAATAAGCAAGAATAAGCACTTGCTGTGAGCGCCAGCGTACCTGATGCAGGACGACGTAGGACGGCGCAAGCGCGCGGTAGAAGCAGTACGCGCACTGCATGGCGCAGTGTCCGTGCTCCGTCTCCGTGTGCTCCGCGAGCTCTTCCGCGTCGTCGAGCTGGGCGGCGCAGTAGGCGCAGGGCGGCGCCTGGCCCTCGTGCGCCGCCGTCAGGTGCAGCTTGAACGCCTGGCGCCCGTCTCCCGTCCAGCGACACTCCCTGGCCATGCACTTGTACAGGTGGCGCAACTTGTCCCGCGCCAGCATGGCGTTGTACGCGTCTGGCGCCTTGAGCCCCCGCGCCTGGAACGCCTTGTGCTGCAGCTTGACGGGCGGACCGCGCTTGAACGCCCACGTTGGGCTGGGCAACATGGTCCGCACCTTGGAGCCACGATGTGTCTTCTTGGGTTTCGGCACGGGCATGCTGTTGTTGGACGGCTGTTTGCGAACGGCCAGCCTGGGCAGCGACGGTGAACGGGCCTGCAGCTCGGGCGGCTGGGACGACGGCACCACGTTGAAGGGCTGCGACAGAGTCTCCAGGTTGGCCAGCACCGTCTCGCTCGACAGCACGGTGATGGAAGACTCGTCGGGGAGGAACACGGTCGAGGGGAACGGCACGGGCGCGCGGGACAAGGGCGGGAACGCGGAGGTCAGGAGAGTCGCGCTGGAGGGCTCCGAGCCCGGCTCCAGGGTGAAGGGCAGCGGGGACGAGGGGAGAGAGGCGGTGGCCGTGAGAGACGAGGGCAGAGAGTCGGGGTACTCGGTCTCTTGGCTCGACCTTGAGCCGCTGCCAAGGTCGCTGGCGTCCGCCTGCAGAACAAGATCAATGTTACCAACAAGAGGCAGTGACGTTAAATCTCATGAAATATTCCTGGCATCATTCGTTATAGTCGGAATATTTCAAACAGAAAGAGAAACATTTGAAAATCAAGTTAGCGCAGACGTGCCTGATGTAAACTGATGGAATTAATTTTCTTATGGTTTAATATTCTCTCAATCTTACCCTTCTACTGGTCGCAGACCAGCAATGCTGTGGGCCTACATAAGTTTGATACTTCAGAAAAAAGATTTGACTGATTTGACAAGATTGTAATTTGACTGAATCGCATTTTGAAAATGAGAATATTGGTATGTTTTTCTTGTAATATTGTAATAACCTAGCAATGGAATTACTGATTTTCAAGTGGAAATAAAATAAGATATACTCAAGTCCAACTGTCCCAATCTTTTGTTGTGAATAGCCCTAGTAAGCCATGCTATTGATCTACGGTAATAAAATCAATGGCCTATTCCTTCATATAACCACAAATACCAAATTTCAAAATTCATAAACGAAAGACCTCAATTTTTCAGACACCTCTGATTACAAGAGAAGACATGACCTGGCGCAGATTGAGGTCAACTCACCTCTGTGGGAGCGTCGGCCAGACTGACGACGTCAGCGATAACGCAGGCGGGGAAGTTCGCTTCGTCCCCGTCCGGCTTGTCCAGATCCTTGGCCGCGGACAGCTTGTCCCCGCTCAGTCGCCTCATCCTGATCCGGAACCCTGTGGAGCCGGGTTCCTCCTCCGCGGGCTCCGAGGCCGCCGGCAGGTTGATCAACAGGTGGTACTTGATCAGGTGCAGTATGGCCAGCTCCAAGCCGACGGGCCCGCCGTCCACGACGGCCGTCGAACACGCCTGGCAGTGTCCGTCCCACGTCATGGACGCGTGCGACGCGTTGACGTGCTCCTTGAAGCACGCGGGCTCGGTGGACGTGAAGCCGCAGCTGGATAGCGTGCAACAGAACACGAGGGTGTCTTCGGTGTGTCTTGCTTCAAACGGTCCCACGCAGGTCGTGGCGTAATCCTCTTCCTCTTCCGCCACCGTCTCTGGCAGTTCGTCCGGATCGGGCATTTCTTCTTTCACTTTAGTCGACAGTTTCAGACGTTCGATTATGTTGGTCATCAGGTTGGTGGACTTGCTGGGACCAAAGTCGGGGATGGCAAACTCCGCGTTCAACGTCGACGTGAACTCGTTTTCTGCAATCTCGTTGGCGGGCGACAAGTCCGTTTCGGATCCCCCGCGCTCGTCGCTCGGAGAGGCAGACTCTTCGGAAACCCCGCCTTCACGCGGCAGAGTGTCTTGATCCGTCGCGTCACTGCCCACACCCGAATCCTGGTTCCTCTTCGACAACTTATCTATCAACGATATGTTGGTCTTGCAATTCAAGAAATCCCGGTTGGACAAAGTCTTTGTTATCTCCTCCATCATGTTCTTCCTCTTGTCCTGGAGCGTCTTCTCCTTCTCCACCTCGGACACCTTGTCCGTCGGCACGAAGATGGTCAAGTCCACGTCGACGGCCGTCTCGCCTTGAACGGGGGGTGACGGCTGGGCGGCGTCCACGGACGTCTTCCTGCCGGGCCGCTTCACCCGGCTGTTCTGGGTCGTGTGGCGGTGCATGTTGATGCAGACGATCTGCGCGCCGCTCTCTGCGCCGTGATGCAGCTCCACGTGTCTCTCCACGTTAGCCTTGGACAGCTGCACGAAGTTGCACAGCGAACACAGGTAGGCGTACACCGTCTCCTTGTTGATGGTGGGCTGCGTGTGCATGAGCGTGTAGTTTATCTTGACGGACTTGTGGTGGTTGTAGAAGTGTCCCGACAGGCTGTTCTTGTTGGCCACGTACAGCTGGCAGACGTTGCACTGGTAGCGGAACTCGCCCGTGTGACCGCACAGGTGCTCGTAGAACTTCACCAGGCCCTTCGACTTGACGTAGCAGATCCGACACGTGAACGTCACCGCGTCTTTCTTGCGGCGTTTCCCCTTCTTCGACGGCGACACCACCACCACGCCGTAGTTGTTCCGCTTGGACTCTGCGACGGCTTCCTGGGCGTCGTGCTGGGCCAGGCGAGAGATGTACGTCTCGCAGCTCACGTGAGACTGGACGTAGTGCTGGACGATCAGCATGCCGTGGAACGAGCACAGCTTGCAGGGATACTTCTCAGAGATGTCCTCGTGGAACACATAGTCGATGTCCACGTTCTTGACCACTTCCTCGGACAGCGGTTCAGACGCTCCGGTCGACGGTTCCGGAACTGTTTCCGGCTCGTCTGCGTTCGGGTTGCTAGGAGATGGCGCAGTTGCTTCCGTGGTGCAACTGGACGTTAATACTGGTGGGACGAGTTCCTTCGAACCCAAGGGCTGTGAAATACTGGCGTTGTCAGGGGCAACTAGCGTCTTGTTCCCTTCAGGTTCCGACACCTCAATGTTTTCAGCAGGTCTAGACACTCCATCAGTTACTACCAGCACTAAGGGGACAGGAGATGTTTCCTTGGACACGTCGTGGACCGAAGGATCTGCCGCAGACACTTCGTCTGTTACTACCGGCACTGACGGGACACGACACTTCTCCATGGAGGCATCGTGGACTGGAGGATCTGCTGTCGCACATGACTCGTTGACAACAACGGTTTCTCGAGGCGTAACGCTGGCAACGCAATCTTCGTGCGCTTTCGGAACTCGATCGGAGGTGGACCTCGAGCGTTTCGGCGCCTTTCGGATCACACCGAGTGACCAGTTTCGTTTCCTCTTCTTCCTTTGGCCACGAAATAAACTCAATACTATTGGTTCATTGGCGATTGCTTCTGTAGATGGATCCATGGCGGGATCACTGGCGAGCACACTGTCCGCGTCTTTCTGTTCGTCGTCCGTCAAGCCGTTGGAGTTCGATCCGTCCACGTCTCGCGACAGACGAGCGATGATGTCATTAATACTTTTACCGAGCCTCGTGGTCGACTTGTTGCCGGTCTTGCGGCCCGGCTTCAGGTACATGAGGGTGTTGGCGTTGGGATCGTAGGCAGCGGGACGATTGGCGACCTCGGCCTGTTTCTCCAGGACCGCTTCTCTCAGGCTCCGCCGGCCGGAGAACTTCTTGCCGCCTCTGCGAGCCACGCTCCGCGAGGCGGGCCTCAGCGTTCGGATCGGCTCGAAGCAAGAGTCGTCGGAAGAACTGGCGTCGAACGGCTGCGGAGCGGCGACCTTGAAAGCGAGGAAGTCCGTCTTCTCCAGCACGATCCTTGCGACGCCCACTTGCAGCTTGGCGTCTTTCGATCTCGGCTGAGGCTCCTTGGCTCTGGCGGGAGCTTCAGTCTCACTCTCATCGCTGTCCAGAATGATCACTTTTGATCTGGATTTCAGTTTCTGATTTTTCTTCTTTGCTTTCTTTCCACTCTTAGCTTTACCAGCTTTCTTCTCCTTGACAGTAGTTACACTTTTGGATTTAAGGAGTGATTTCTTCTTCTTCTTCTTCTTCTCGCTAGATTTGTCCGCTGGTTCTGGCTCTGCTTCGCTCTCCAGCGACAAGTCTTCGAAGTACTCGGTGGGGACGTTCCTGCGCTTGGGTCGTGCGACTTGGTCATCGTCGCTACTCTCTGATGACAGTAATATCAAGGGACTTCTCGTGGAGGCGCGGCTTCTGGGACGAGGCAACGGCACTCGATCGTCGCTATCTTCTGTCGACTCGTTCGTGCCCGATAGTTGCTTCTTGTCCGGCACGAAGTCTGAATCGTCTCGCTCGTAAACGCCGCCGACCACCACCGACTCGTCCAGGGACCTGTCCGTTTCCGTGCCCGAAACCTGCTCTTTCTTCGATTTACGAGAATTGAATTTCGGCTTCACAAACTCGTCCCAGTTTTCTTTGTCGCTCGTGATCTTTTTAGCGGGACTAGTTTGTTCGAGATCGCTTTCGCTGTCGACACAGGTGTTATCATTATTGTCTGCAGCATCTGTATCAGACATCTCTGATTCAGCATCGCTGGAGAACATGTTACCTGTGCTCTTGGTGAACGCAGACTTACGAGACTGGCTTTTCTTGGTCTTCTTTCTACTTCCTGCCACCTTTTCTCTCCTTGTGAAGGGAGTGACTTTCTTTCTGACACCCTGGCTCGACAGTTCCTCGATGGCCAGAGATTCGTCCTGTTTCAGCATCGTGCACAGTCTCTTACCGGACGACGTTAGAACACCTTCGCTGATGAACATATCACGAATGTCCGCTTGGAGAATCTCCAGTGAATTTCGTCGCTTCATTTTTCGCAGTTTTGTTGGTTTGCTGCGGGCCGAGAAATCTTCCTCTTCGTCAGACGACTGAAGTATTGACTTTTCATCGGACTTTTTTGGAGGCTTTGACGTAACTTGAGACGAACTTCCATCGGTCAGATCTGCTTCTAAAGTGACTACCTCGCCCTTCTTCTTGCTTCGGAGACTTCTTCGATTCGACACCTTCTCGCCCTTGGTCACGTCATCGTCTACGACTTTTAGCGATACCTCGTCCTCTCTCGTTACTTTCACGTCTACGTCCGAGCTCACCTTACTCACCTCAGTTTTCAACGTCTCTTCGGAAACATCGGAGATAACAATTGATTCTGAATTGCCGTCAAATACACTAGTTGGCGTAACAACATCAGCCATCTTCTTTATTGATTCAGATTTTATCTCGCGCTTCACTTCAACATCACTTTCGTCCGAGCTAGAGTCCAAAAGCATAGCCCGAACTTTATTCATTTTCTTAGACTTCAACCCTCCACTTAATAATTTCAAATTATCCAAAAGGTTTTGTGTGTCGGTCACTCCTAATGTTTTTTTAATCAATGCTTCGACAAACTCCTGATCAATACGCGAGGTAGTAGCCTGGTCTTCTGTTGGCGCGGCAGTGGAGCCAACTTTGCTGGTAGCGGTCACACTAGGCTTGTCTGCGCCAGGGGTAACTGGCACTGCAGAAGGTAATGGCGATTGCTCCACGTCTACAACGGGCGGAGGGGAAGGGGAACGAGGGGCGGGAGATCTAGCACGAGGCGGTGGATCACGATTTATCTTTGGTATCTTGAACTTTTGAAGACCATAGCCTTGCCCCGTTCTCGGTATGATGGTCGAACCGTACAAACTGGTCAGAGGCGAAACTACGTCATCTTTTGGCACCGCCTTCGCTTTAGAAATATCTTTTCGCGCATCGCTCGAATTCTTCCTAGCCGGCGGGTCACGTCGTTTGTCTGCCGCGTGCCAGGTCTTGTTTGCCGATCGTTGACTCGTTGCGTTTTTCCCCTGCGATCCTACGGCCGGTCGTCTGGGATACGAATCGCTGGTTCTCCGGGGCGCTTGCGTTGGAGCCGACGTGGGTCTCACCGGCATCCCGTATCGGTTGACAGCGACTGGCTTCTCCGCGGCAGCACTCGGTGCCGTGCCTGGACGATTACCTGGCCTGAAACTCGGAGCCGTAGGGGCCGGTGATCGGTGGCTACTTGGAACATTTGGCCTGAAACTATTGTTTTGTATAACCGATTGAGAATTGACAGAAGGCCAATTGGAGCATGGACCCACAGGTCTTGGATGATTTGCCGTTGGACCTGCATCCGAAAACCGGCTATTTGGTCTGTTACCGACTTTGACGACTGGACGAGCGTTGGGACCGACTTCAATGGAAGGACCGGTCGGCCATCTTGAGGCTCCCGCGTTGTGATCGACCGGTGCCGGCGAGCCGAACGGCTGTGGGACGGTATTCGACCAGACGTATTTCTCTCGCGAGTCGCTCTGAAACTTGTCGGGCGCAGCGTCTCTGACCCATGGATGGCCGCCGGGCGCAGCGTCCGGACGGTGCTGCTCGTACGGAGACGGACAGCTCTCATACTGCAACTCCTCCCCGCGCTGGTGAAAGCGATCCTGGACGCTCCACGGCTGCTGCGGTGCCTGAATGTTGTACGTTATGTGCCTGGTTTCGGGCTGGGGCGTGTACTGGTATCGTACTTCGTTCGGCACGGCGGTCCAGTCGCCAGGGCGTGTGGGCGGGGTGGGGAGGAGAGTAGTTCGAGATAACCTAGGATCACTTCTGGGTTGGTTGGAATTTTCTAGTGGAATGTGTCTCATGTCAGTATCCATGGGTCTATGGTATGTGTCTATGTTGCCGATATGTGTAGGAATATTTGTGTAATTAGATGGCCCAGTGTAATTGGCTTGAGGATTAGTGGCACTATCTGGTGCCCAGTGGGCTGGGAAGGGATGAGCCAGCCTGTTGACGGGCACGGGAGTCATCTTCTTCACGCTCTCCATGATTTCGGGAGAGATGTTTGTGAAGTTGTTCAGATTCAAATCGACGGCACGTTTTATTTCCTCTTGCGTCATGTTGGCCAGAATGCCGCCCTGTTTCTTGGAAGAGTCTTTGTTGGCGGGCGCCGTGGCGTTCACCTTCTCGTTGGCCAGTCGGGTCGGCGACTTCAAGTTGAGTACGCGCTCTGCCGCTTCGGCGATACTCTGACTCACGCTTTTCCTTTCTGGGCTGAGAATCTGCGACCTGGCCAATGACTGACTGGGAGTCTGGCTGAATCTGGGTGCATACAAACCTTTGAGTGGTGGTTTCGGTGTATCCTTTGGTTTCTTACTCTCACAATTTTTCTCTTTACTAAACATGTCGATTTCTGTGATTTTTTCAGTCT
Organism: Brachyptera risi; assembly: GCA_964007535.1. Lineage (NCBI taxonomy): Eukaryota > Metazoa > Arthropoda > Insecta > Plecoptera > Taeniopterygidae > Brachyptera > Brachyptera risi. The sequence goes on from OZ023331.1 coordinate 49,718,288, forward strand.
TTTTTTGCGAGTCTTTTGTCAGCTTTTTGTCTCTATCCAAAATGTTGGCTGCTTCTTTACCAACAATTAGACCCTTACTTTTTACATCTTTATTTGCTAGGCCTCTCAGAGACCCACCCGTGCTAGTGCCAACTCGATGTACAAACGAAATTTCCTCTGCCATTTTAGCACGCAAACGATTTTGAACAGACTTGACTCCCACACTTTCAACCGCTTTTCCTTCAGACTTTTCTCTCGTTATCAGCTCGGAATCAGAAGGCTGGACATTTGCTGGAGGAGAGAACATGTAATCAGCACGATGCTCTGGGGAAAGTAGATGGTTTCTACTGGGTGCACGGAATGTGTTACTCTCACTGGGTTCGTGTTCGTATTCGTCGACCACAGCCCACTCGTTGCCGTGGGTGTTTGGAGGAGAAGGGTTCCAGTGATTCGACGGAGAAGCGGAGGCTTGGAAATCCCAGTCGTTCCTCGGAGAGTCGGGATTGATTCGGGCAAGTTCAAAGTTTCGTGGAGAGGTCGCGAAATTGTCACTGTGTTCAGGCTGTATCGCGTTTTGTAGGTCGGACATCGACACTGACGGTAACATCTTCTTCAGTTTCTCTCGGCTTTCGTCGATGGGACTTGCGAGCTGCACGCCCTTCAGCTTGGCCTGACTCTCGCCAAAAGGATTACCGGGCAACATCTTCTTCAGTTTCTCTCTGCTTTCGTCAACAGGATTTGCAGGCAACATTTTCTTCAGTTTCTCTCTGCTCTCGTCAATAGGACTCGAAGGAGGTACGAGAGAATTCGGTGAATCTCGACTCTCTGCAAAGTTTGCCGCTACAGGTATCAGTTTTTTTAGTTTTTCTCGACTGGAATCCACCAGTGTCGCACTCGGCTTCTCAGCTGAATCCGATACGGGCAAGGGTGAGCCAGGGAACAGTTTCTTCAGTTTGTCTCGACTCTTTTCGAAAGCGTCCGAAGAAGAGTCCTGCGACGAGTCGGTCGGAGATTGTTCCACGTAACGAACACTGCGAGCCGCGGCCAGCTTGAGGGTGTGCACTATCGCCTGGTTTCCACCTTCGCTACTGGTGCCACTCTCACTGTCGTTGGACGACAACACTCCCGCCCTGACGACACGTCTGTCCAGCTTGACCGGTCGATGATGGTTCACGTCCACTTGCTGTTTGGCGGGCGGTGACGGATTGGCATCTTCCAGAGGAACACGGTCGTTCAAGCGAGCGGGAGTTTCTTCACTTCCCTTGCCTTGGTTCACACTCGGAGCGTCAGGTGTGTCGATACTGGAAATGGCAACAAAACATTGTGTAGCAAACTACTATGTCTGCGCTGTCGATCAAGTCATCAAGAGGCAAAAAATATCCAGCGCTGTATGATAGTGAGAAACAATTGTGACCTTTCTACAGCCATCAATGCCCATACCATTTATTTATATGAGGTTCAACAACCACTTTGAAACCACTTGACAAGCACTTGACCCTACAACCTACTAATATTCCTCCCCTACATTCAAGATCTCTTCTCAATAAACTGCAACTTCAAATTCAATATCTGTGCATTCGTTATCTTACCATACCTCTACTGCTACAAAAATATCTGGGCTTATAGTTTTCACTGTAGTCCTGAATTTGTCTAGTTTGTTGCAGATACTTCTACAGTTTATGAGAGAAATTTTAAAATCATCAGACAAGCTACCATTTACACAACCTAATTTCTACTCCTTTCCCTGTACTATCCCTAGGGGCAGATACCACTGCACCATTAGGACATTCTCCATCTTGTATCGTCACTTCCTGGTGTTTCTCATCATCTTGTCTGCCACGCCACCGCTCAGTTTGCCCTACTTCGTTGTCCCCCATTGATTCACATCGACCCTGTCACTCGTGAAATCATTTCCTGAATCCAGCAGTTGGTTTCTATGTGAAGCAAATCTTCTTCTAAGCACACTCTATCTTATTTTTTTTCATATGCAGGAATAATGTGGCCATCAAGAAATGTTGATGATTTCACGTACTGCGAGTGCTATATCGCTAAAGTTTGTTGCAACATTCTCAAAACTCCCGTTTGCTCAATGTACACATCAATTGGCTGAACTTACTCCATGGTCGGATGACCTTCGGGATCATTAGGGAGGCCATCGTCAGGATTTCCTGGAACCTGGAAAAGAAGTCACAGATTTAGAACGGGACAATAGATCTGGATGATTCGATCACCGACTTCTGTTCCGACAAGACCTCAAGATATTGAATGTGATGTGATCTATTATTACGACCATATGAGTATAGTGAAACGACAAATTATTTCTTGTCGTAACAATTTTCCATATTGCCAGCATCCAATTTATTGTAAAATAAATATTTTAATAATTACTAGTTTATTGATAACTTGTTTTGTGTGATGTCCTATTTGATTTGGTCTCATTTAACTTTTCAACATATGTATTTCCTGATGGCATTGTTCTGATCTGTTCTCGTTCCGTAGAAGACACGACGGATACACCATGTTAATTATTTATATTTGCTCCCCTACAAGATATTCTCACTGGGAGCTCAAATACTTATATGGATTATGTATGAAGTGTGATTTAATGTGTAATAAATAAATAAAATAAATTAATTAATCTGAAGTAAGCTATTGAGAGCTATTCAGACTGATTTATTTTCATTTATTAATTTATTCAATTTTCATCCAAAGACGACGTTACATTCTCAGCATTTTACGAGGAAATGATGATTTATAATGTTACGTATATTATATTGATAGTTTAAAAATACATTCGTCACATAGTCACAACATATGAAAAACCGAAGATACATTGAAATATATCAAATAAAATACATTGATACAATACATCTAAAAACACTTTAAAACACATAGGTCGTACTATAAAATCTCATTTTAAACATTAAAATATGTCGATAAAAAAAGAGTCAATTCAACATTTGTGTCTAGATGCGATTAAAAATGCATCCATATTAGAAAAAACATTTTTTAACGATGAATGATTTCAGAGTTTTTTTGAAAAAATCTTTATTTGTGATAGATTTGATACGTTGGCAATTTGTTGTAGGCCTACATATAAATTCCGCTATATTTAATATCTTGCTCAAATGTGACTGTCCCATGTTTTTCAGTTTGTGAAATATTTTTGAATCTTTTATTATGATCACGTCTCACTTCTGGATTTTGCTCTTAAGAATTGATGTTGCTTTTAATATAAATTAACAATTCATAAATGTATAGTCCTGGTCAAGTCATTAACTGTAATGATTTAAAAAGTTTTCTACATGAATGCAGTCTCCATTTTTAGCATATAATTCAAATGACCACTTTTTGAATTTGAAATACCTATTTACTGTATGCAACACTACCCCAGAAAACTATTCCATATCTCATTAAGGACTCAAAATAACCGAAATACACAGTCCTCACTTGACTCATGCTAAATTGTCTTCTCTAAACGCGCAGGGCAAAACAGGCTCTTCAGAGTTTTATCTGTAACTCATTAATATGATTTTTCCAATTCAAAGTATCAACTATTTGTAAGCCCAGAAAATTAGTATGCTTTACAAACAATATTTCATCTTCACCACTGAGAACGTTCTGTAAATTCAACTGATTGTTGTTACACTGCCTATTTTTATATCCCATCACTACAGTTTTTCCATTACTGATAAACCACTCATTAGCCATCGTTAACGCATTATTCACGTTGACTTGCGTCTCATATAAGTTGTCTCCTGATGCTATGATTGACGTATCGTCAGCAAACAATGCTACATTAGCATCCTCAATATTTTCAACCAAATCATTTATATATACAAGAAATAAAATTGGACCAAGGACTGAACCTTGGGGTACACCATAACTTATTTCACATTTTTTAGATCTAACCAATGACGTTACTCCTCCATTATTGTCTGATATTTCAACCACTTGATGTCTTTTATTCAAGTATGATTCAATTAATTAACCAGCCATATCTCTTATTCCTAATGTTCTCAGTTGGGCAATCAAAAGTTTGTGGTTGACACAATCGAAAGCCTTGTAAATCACAATAAATGTCAAGAACCTGGTTTTCTTTGTCAAGATTGTTCAATACATATGATACACCATTATTTTTGGCATTTGTAGTTGACCTGTTTTTTCTGAAACCATATCGGTTATTAAATAGTATATCATTTTCATCTAGAAATTGCATCAATCTTTGTTTCATCACTTTCTCATATATTTTAGAGAAATTATTCAATAAAGATAACAGTCTGTGATATTCTATCAAACGTTCCTCACCCTCTTTTTGTATAATGACCAGTATTATTATTGCTTCTTTTAAAACATCTGGGAACAAGAGTTGAAACAGCCGCTGCTTTCACGCTTGCCAGACAAAACATTCAATCAATTCAATTTCACATTCCTCAGGATCAAATTACACGTTATTTTATTATACACTTTCTCGCAATGTTTGATTGATCATGAATGTTGGAATCCCAGCAAACGATAGAATTGTTTATTGTGATAACTTGTACATTATCATTCCCAGTTGACTTACTGTTCTTCAACGTTCTGACAATATTGAGAATTTCATCAATTGTGACAGAAGTGAAATACATGGTTTTCGGGATATTTTCAATTTTATTCAGCATTTCACTTTGTTGAAGCTCACTTCCTTGAATGTGTTCATTGATATCTCTAGCAACATTCACATAGAATTCATTGAAAATAATTGCAATTATCAGAGGATCTTGCACATGGCCTGATGCACAGTAGAGTGAGAGAGAGGAGGGGGGAGGATAAGAGAGAGAGAGAGAGAGAGAATAAAAGACGTATGCCGGCCAACAACATTGAATTACGATTCATACTTCAGCATTAGAAAGTGGGCCAACCTCAGCAAATAAAAACCTGACAGTATAAACTGATTGTTTAGAGCCTATATTGCGATACTGTTATTGATAGAGGAAAAGATGGACCAAGCAACAGATTGAAATAGTTAAATAGTGAAAGCCTTCTTTCCTGCCTCTCAAGTAACAATTCCAATAGATAAAGGACCGAACCTGAAAATAGAGGACCGCGTAGTTCGAACACCGATCCGGGACCGGTCTCCGGGTATCCGGTATTATCACTAGTAAATAGACTATTATATCTCTGGAACTGGAAGACTTGGAAAACTCGGGTTGTTGTAATTTAATAATCAGTTGCAACGAAACGACACAACAAAATTCATTCGAAACATTTGAAGCATACAGAAGTTACAACACATCAAGAAGTGCACAAATAGCACTTCAAGATGAATGGGGAAATGGATGAACAGGTAGGACATACGGAGGTATCTTCCACACTCATTACTTGTTTAATGACCCCACCAGCCAACAAGATATTTGGGGGTAATACCACATTTGTTTGCTCAGCAGTCCCACCAACAATCACATACCACATTTATTAATTGTTTAATGACCCCACCAACCAACAAGATATTTGGGGGCGACTATCACCTTTGTCTGCTCAACAGCCCCAACAATAGCTAGGTTATATGGAGACAGCTACCACGCTTCAGAGCCGTTCTCCATTTGTAATATATTCACACTCCAACGTAACACTGATAACTGTACGTTGTAATGAAACACACTTGAACTCAATCATGTGAAAACCAAGAAAACCCACCTTTTGTTGCAATTTGGACAGAACATTTTCACACTGGCTGAGCGTCTTATAATTCATCCTGAAACAAAACATTTTATTAAAACAATCATACAAAAATACAAAACATCAATTTTTTTTTTTAATAACATCAAAACTTGATACAAGATCATTGTTCCCCAATTAAGGCTGAGGGATCAAAATTTCCAAAGTTCAAAATATATACAAAGTCATTGTTATTTAGCATTGTGGGCCATCCTACCAAGTGGACTGCAACTGTCCCCCCTTTCCCACACCACTAGCGCACGGGTGGTTCGAGCCTTCATCTCTCAAGGACAGACGTATAGATCCGTTCAACTTGTCGTGTACTCACTTGTTGGTGTCGTCCAGGAGAAGTTTATACAAGCTCTGGAGACGATTCTTCCTCTCGTTAGCCTGGAGCGAGCCCATCCTGCTCATCAGCTTGGTGACGAGCGGGATGTAAGACTTCAGCGCCCGGAACCGCTGGTCGTACTCCGGGTCGTCAAACAGGACCGGCGAGTCTGGAACAAAGTCAGGAGCTGACATCTGAATCACTAGTGACTACAACTGCAAATATAAGCCATCTATACTTATTGATTATTGGTGGAATCATTGAGGGTGTGCGAGATTGAGAATTCACGTTCGAGTCGAGTTCGAATTTGAAAGGAAAACCGCAAATTTCTACTTTGAATTCAAAAAGAGAATTGTCAAGATTGGCATATTAGTAGCAACCTCTGAACCCTAAAATTCGAAAAAAATCACGTCATATATTTAGGACAACATAAGTATAGAAACATTGAAAAGAAAAGAGAAAAAAATCCTCAAAAAATCGAACTCGAAATTTTAGAGTAGGCCTACAGCTAAATTTGAACTCGAAACTCGAAGTGAAAACTCAAACTCGAACCTCGAAACTGGAACTCGAAAATTCGAGTGCTCGCACACCCCTAGAAATGATTGATAGTTAAAAGGTATGTAATTCACATTCCATAATAAAACAATATGTCCGCCTGAGTGGCAGCTGTGTAACGTAAAGAACATGTGACTTACCTCTCCCACTATCGTTGTGGGCCATATTAAAATACGTCAAGAATAACTGGTAAATCTGTGGACAAAGAGAAATGCAACACGTTATTTTAAACCTACAGGTCTAACGCAAGTCAGCATGCAAAATACTACTCAGGACTCAGGAGTCTCTGATATTTCAATAGGCCTACTCTTGATACACTTTTTTGTAGCAGTTGTGCCAGAAACTTGATAAAAATATTAATGTCACAAAATTCGTAATATAAGGTCAAAAAGTTTCTACTTTCAAGAAATAATAAGCGGATAGTTTGAAAATTCAAACAAACGAAATTTTAAAAATGTCGAGAAAATTTCAAAATTACATTGAAATTTTTTAAAATATCCAAACATTCAGTAAATAAACATTTTACATGGATCCATGAAGAAATATTCAATACACCCAATTTAATTTTGAATGTAATCAATCAAATTCAGACATTAATGAAGATCAAAATTCAAGAATTAATTTATTGAATATGTAAAACTTGATTTTTAAATTTCAAAAAAGTTCAAAGCTTGAAATAAAAAAAATTCTAGAATGAAAAAAAGTATCAACATTCCAAAGTAATTTCTAAAAGTTGCAAACACAAGTGTTTTTCAGGATATTACCAGTCTGTAGCCTGAAATGTTGATAATCATTGAGCCTAAATGTGAAATGACATCTGATCTGCAAATCTGACAACCTAATTTCTCTTCAAAAAGACGTGTTTCGATTGATGTGTATCATTGTAAGATTGAGCCCTCCTCAGGTACAAAAGCTTTGCTACTTTTCTTCAATCAACTAATGGTTATATGGAAGATCAATAGGACAGTGACCCAGTCCTGCCATACAAATATTGAATATCCCTTTTTTTGTACTATATATACTATATTATTTCACTTCCCGAGTATATATATTTTTTTAAATTAGGAAAACGCCATATATGCGTTGTTAGACGAGCGGATAGTGATGGTATGTCGACTTTTTTGCCAAACTTTAGCCTACATTTGCCAATTGGGTGACATTCAAGTTATAAATGGGTGAAAACTGCTTCGAGTGGTACCAATTTAGCACATTTCATGTTTTTTCTTTAAAATGGCTGACCCGATCAAGCTGAAATTTTCCAGAATTCAACTTCACGCAAAATTTCATTTTTTTGGAAAATAAAAACATTTTCTTTTTTCTATGCTGTGTTATTCTAATGAGAATTTTTGAAATTTCTAAAATTCATAAAAATAAAAGTTACCATCCGTTAATGCCACAAAACTATACAGATCTAAGTTGGATGAGGAACCATGATGAAAAAAAGTTTGAAGTTGATAGCTGTAGCCGTTTGACCTGTGGAGAACCGACAAAAAAACATAAAAAAAACATAAAAAAAATTGAAGCTCTGGTCCACGTGGCATTGAACAGACGGGAAGTGTTTCTCCAAGCCTGCATGTCTCCCTACTCATTCATAACCCACAGGAAACAGTCAACAAGCAAATGGAATTGTTCACTAGTTGGTAGCGTGTACCAACTATCAATAACGTAACGGGATAAGCAACATGGCGTAAGTCCCATCCTTTCAACATTAGGCCGTTTTCACCATGATGGAATCAGCGCTTTCGTGTACATTTCTGAGATTCCCATTTTCAGATCAAATCATATGTATTAGGCTCGTATTTCAATGTATAGTGCATAGTTGTATACTTGCATTGTTTCTGATCTTTCTCGTAGATGATGAGTAATTATCCAGTTATCAAATGGTAAATATAGCAGTACTAGCTTGACTAGGGTTCTAAATGCTTTTACAGACGTATTTTAAATTTAGATTGGCTAATTCAAATTGGATTCATTTCAACATTGCTTAATGCAGTTGAGAAGAGCTGGATTCACATATTTCATCACGTCTTTTACTAGTATAGATCAACATACAATAATATCAGCAAATCATCATAACATTTGTGAGGCGGCATCCTTTTGATCTACGCATGGTGCGAAAGGAAACCGCCACGTTGCTTATCCCGTTACGTTATTGATAGTCATAGATAGCGTGTAACCAACTATCAAATGAACTGATAACAAACACAGTAACTCACATGCTCATAGTTGTCCATATCCCGAACCGTCGCAACATACATTCATTCAAAACAACACTCAAAATATCCTCTAAACCCTTTTCTATTACTCGGGAGTGTGAAGAAAACGTAGCGCGTTTTTTTTTTTTTGCTTCATCACGCAACTATATGAGCCTTCCAGATAATGTCAAAGGTCAAAGTCCCATGACTTGGGTGTCCTCGAAAGCTAAACGCGCCTCGACATTCAACTCTTTCGAAAGACGCCGTACGTTTCGTCGAAACGGCTCAGCTCTGCGAATATAACGCGTTGGGCGACGAGCACTCCCACACGACGCCATTAACCAATCAGAAACCCGATACTTCAAGTCAACTCGACGCATACGTGGCGCTTATTCTTTCGAACACTACCGGAATGCGTATAGGTACACATGCGTCATATTAAACTGATTTGTCAAAATTTGAAATTCAAATTTATGTGAAATCAATTCATATTTGACAGCACAAATGTGTATTGTCTTCTAGTTTGAGTGCGTATATTATCTTCAAGATGGATTTCAATGTGGCTAGCTTGATACGGAAGATGACGTCACAGTGTGATGTTGCGCATGATAAGAACGAGGGCAAGACAGACAGGACGAAACCAAACTCTTCCGTGGTCAAGAGTATACATGGGAGTCAATTCAGCGAAGTATCAGTTTTTTGGTGATGACTTTTGAACGATATGTGATATCAAAATTCTAATACGCGAGAAACACAGATAATTATAATAGCTTCAAGACGATATACGTGATAACTATTCAAGTAATGTCGCGTAACTGTCAAGCGTATACAGCTAAAAAGTGTTTTTTTTAACCTGTATACGCTTGACAGTTATGCGACATGACTTGAATAGTTATAACTTATATCACCTTGAAGCTATTATAATCATCTGTGTTTCTCGCGTATTAGAATTTTGATATCACATATCGTTCCAAAGTTATCGCCAAGAAACTGATATTTCGCTTAATTGACTCCCATGGACTCGAAGGAAGTCCACTCACAGACCCAGCGTAACATTTTCAGTCTCAACATGACATATAAGCGATCGTAATGGCTTTCTTGTTGGACATGTTGTATTGCAACTCCTTCACGCCATTCAGAGAAGTGTCTTGAAAAATACTGTCATCCATAATAAACATTCACAACATGTTAGGTGTTATTTGTATGTAACGGTACGCTGTAAGTGGACATATCGAGTGTTACTGTTACATACAACTGATCTTCACACCATTCAGAGAAGTATCTTATAAAATACTGTCATCCATAATAAGCATCCACAACATGTCACGTGTTATTTGTATGTAACGGTACGCTGTGAGGTGGAAATATCGAGTGTTACTGTTACATACAACTGATCTTCACACCATTCAGAGAAGTATCTTATAAAATACTGTCATCCATAATAAACATTCACAACATGTTACGTGTTATTTGTATGTAACGGTACGCTGTGAGGTGGAAATATCAAGTGTTACTTTTACATACAACTGATCTTTCCACTTTCATGTATGCATATTGGGTTTAACGATTGTCATGATTTAGATCCGTATCACTCACTGCCTCTTCTACGTCGTAGTATTATGAACACGCTTTCTTGTTGTATTTCAATTCCATTGTTCAGCGGTTTGCTCTTGTTTACCCGTCTTCTCGTCATCAGTACTTCAGGGGGACCCACCCTCAGCGTCACATTGTCAGCGTCGACATGACGTATAAACGATCCCAGTGGCTTTCCGTCTGAACGTATTGTAGTGAAACTGCTTTACACCATTCAGAGAAGTATCTTATAAAATACTGTCATCCATAATAAACATTCACAACATGTTACGTGTTATTTGTATGTAACGGTACGCGGTGAGGTGAAAATATCGAGTGTTACTGTTACATAAAACTGATCTTTACACACGTGTTATTATAACATTTGAATCAATAGTATTTTCAACAAATATTGTCTGCATCTTGTGATGTATTTGTCAATGTTGTATCTCGAAATCTGTGTATCTGTGAAATCCCCCTGGCGGGAATTATTTGCCCTATGTAGACTGGGGACGCCTTAATTGCCAGTTCAGCACGCAGTATTTCTTCAATATCCTGCATTGGCATCATCGTTGCCTGATTATTCAATAACAAGATGTAGCATGAATTAAATTGATATTTCAAGGGCACATTGAACGCCATGTTTGTCTAATTTCAATTTTTCAGTTTTTTGTTTTTGATTCACAGTGTAATGTTTCATCAATTGAATGCAGCAAGAATCATGCAATTATTCGGGATGATTCAATTATATCAATTTTTCATTTAGCACTTGGTAGACCCACTTCTCACGTTTCAATGCGACTGTCTTTTGTGCCATTATTTTCAATTACTGTTCATTTCCAAAAAAATATATATATATATTTTCGGTGCCAGAATCTCTAAAAAATATTGCAGATATCAACCACATGTGGATTCAAGTATCCCATAGGCCTATATGTGTAGAGATTTGTTTTGGTTCAATGCAGGACAATATTGGTATCATAGATTGTTGTAGGTCTATATGCCTAAGAGTGTAGGCCCAGTTTTTTTTTTTGACATTGTTGGAAATAAAAAAAAACGGTCAATTTTTTGTATCTCTCATGTGTACAAAGGTTTTATGTGAATACTGTGAACATTTTGTCATCATGACTTCTACAGTTTGTGAGAATCAGGTATTGTAGAAGTGAACATTCAACATTGTCGGTATTAGACCTTCAAAGTCCTCTTACAAATACGGGGGCGCTGAAGAGCGTATACTGGAATGGAGGGGGGCGCTGAAGAGCGTATACTGGAATAGCGATACTACTAAGAGTGAAGCAGGGCCTGGTGTGTGTAGGAATGACGTAGACAAGCTACTATCTCAGGGGATTGTTAGAGCACAGAGGAGCTGTGTTAGGGTTGTTTGGGTCAGGTTATGATCGTTTCCTCGAATAGGCCATCTTCTTTCTAAGTAAACACGCCAAGCCAAGTTCACTCTTGGTGGTATCTTTATTCTAGTATTCGCTCTTCAGGCGCCCCAAAACTACGCTCACACGGCTTGAAAGCTAGCACGCTTCAAAATTTTAAATTGAATTCGAAAATGGTAATTTAAAATAGGACTTGTTTGATCTATCTTCAGACATATTTCGGAGAGAAACGTCCGAAAACAGTCTTCTTGATTGCCATGTGTTGTTACTATGCACATCATAAACTAGCACATTCGATGTGGCTCTGATACGTGACGTCACCCGCTTATCGCGATAACGGTATCGTTATTTCCTATTGTACCATTGTCATCGCGTGTCCTTGAACGGCGTGATGTCGCCGCCAACACGTACTGGAGCAACTAACACTGTGCAGGGACAGACAACCTGTTGGTACCACTGACGCGCCGCGCGTGGCAATAGCCGAGATCTATTGGCGTCGGTGAACGAGATGATATGAGAGATTACTTTGTTGCGTGTTTTGGACAGTGTGAAGGAAACTAGCCCAGCACACACTCGACGACTGTGGAAAACCACGAGAACCCTCGAGGGTTACACTTGACCACTCGACCGGACTCGTGCAAGACTCAACCTCAATCAAATGTAGTAACAAGAATCACTGCAGGACCCCTATTCCTCAAATAAATGAGATGTGAGAAAAATAAAAGTGAGTGAGAAAACGATTATCTCACTTAAAATGGCCGATTTACCATTACCAATCGGCACTTTTAAGTGAGATAATCGTTTTCTCACTCACTTTTATTTTTCTCACGTCTCATTTATCTCAGGAATAGGGGTCCAGGAGGAAATGGTACCCACATGACACAAGGTGCTCATTCCAACCTTTTCCACACGCGACTTCTGATGATCGATTTTACACATATAATATATCGACTATGAAATTATATCGAATATAAAATGCTCGTGTATGGAGTTTTCAATTAAATATCTTTTGATTTTGAGTGACGCAGATTCAACTGGAGCTTATACATGGCTACACGACCTGATTCCGACGCCATTTTGTCTTGCACTGCACGCAGCAATTAGCCGCGCCACGGCTGCGTGCTTAGGTGTCTGCAAGCCATGCAAGCTCCAGTTAGATCCGTGTCAGTCAAAATCAAATGATATTCTATTGAAAATTCTATATAGGTACATAAGCATTATGTATTGGAAATAACTTTATATGTATATAATCGATCGATTATCAAAACTCAGCTCTAACCTGAGCCCAGAACATCTTTTAAAAGACGTTGCTTGACATATGCAATTATTTATATTGGCCTTAACGACGCACTGTACTGATGACTACGATCTATTGGCGTCGGTGAATGATATATGAGATGGGATGCAAGGTTATTTCATTAGATGTTTTTGGATAGTGGGGAGGAGTCGGTCGTGGCCTGTTGTTAAGGAACCATATCAGTATTGACATGAACGACAGAGGGAAACCAATAAAAAAACGTCAGCATGGTTGACCATGGTGGGAATCGAATCTCGGTCTCTTGAAGACGGTTTAGTGTATTACCCACTCGTCTCAGTTTGACATATGCTATAATTAAATACTCATGAACGACATTCAATATCTCTTTCTCCATTAAAGGATCAGCTTCTATGTTCAAAATTCGCGTTTAGGAACCGTTAAAATCGGCACTTTCATGTTAGTACCGCAACATTTGGGGATCATTTCCTGCACAAACCCGTAATATGACCCTCTTCCTATCCGCACCAGCAATACTTGAGTGCAGGTTGGTGCAAGACAGACCTAAGCACGCAGTGACGGCGCGGCTTCAGAGGGAACAAGTGTGTGGGTGACATCTTGTTGTACTTTTGTGATCATGAAAAGCCAGCATGTTCATGATTTAGCGATAAAATTACCGTTATCATCCAATTATAAAATTGGTAATTCCCATCCACTGTCACCATTTCAAGCACAGTGAGTTCTGGATAGAGCTGTTACACAGAGGAAATACCGCGCATCAGCTTTGCTCCTCATTTACTCAGTTCTTATTATTTTCAACTTTGGGAACCATTATCTCATGAAGTAATGAAGGTATCGTTGTGAAAGTTTTTCTGGTGGTGCATGACTTCACTTCGGATAAATCGGAACACATTATTCTGATCCATGTATTATTTCAGGTTTTATTGTTCATTTGCCTTGTCAATGTGTGACGTCATTTTTCCTTCTTTACGCTATGAATTTTCCATTTATTGTTTCTAATGTTTTAAATGTTCATGTTAATGTTACCGGTAATGTTTAAATGTTTCTAATGTTTATTATAAACTGTTTCTAATGTGTGTACTGTCATGTATACAAAATTGTGTCATCATAGTCCCAACCGTTTCTGAGATAATGGTTCCCAAAATAATGTGATTTTACGTGTTAAATGGGTCTGCACTTGTTCCCTCGAGGCTTTGGTCAGGACTCATCATCTTCTAACCCTCGACATTATTGCCACCGTTATTTAGGTGAAATCATGGAGAAGTAATTGTGTAAAATAACTTTCTTGAAAATAATGACAACCCTCTTCAATATATTTCCATCGACACGAATTTGAGCATAGACAGCTTGTGAGCCTACATAGTGTCTGCCCACAACTTGATTTTGGCGCCTGCCATCTTGAACTGAACTACACACACCAGCTGGAGTTGCACTGCCTGAACTAGTGCTAGCGAACTCGGACAAACAAACACGAATGTGCGACTTTAGTGAAGCACCACTTTCACAAACCAAAACAAAACGTGCAAGAACCGAAGAACCAGTGCAGAAAATGCAGGACAAACAAAGAGACCTCACTCAACTTTCACACAACCGCGCCATAGCTGCATGCTTGAATGCAGTGCAGAAAGTTCAAGACAAAGAAACAGACCTATTGCCTGATGTGTGGATGCGCCATCTTGTCTCAGGACATTGTCAGGTCTCACTTGTACAGCAGGGACCTTATTCCTGTGCGTGTGTGATCACTAAACCTGACTGTCGTACCTTCAAGCTCCTATTTACCAATATGTACGAGAGTGCCATTCATATTGTAGTATTTCGCAGAGTAGTTTTCTTGAATGTAACATACGAGCACGTCAAGTTCCTCTCCTATATTTTCATCAATAAGAGATGATATGGACAGTTGATTCAAGGGATCACTTACGACAGTCACAAAGTGCGATTTTATAGAGGTCATTTCAGAAGGACTGGTATCTGAAAAGCTTTGTGAATTATGGTCGTAATTCAAACCGACATGTACAGAAATTACAAGAATGAAGTGGTAGAAGAACAGGTCCAAGCATACAGTATTTTTTCTCCTCAACCTGCCTGCCATTTCACTGCATCCACCAGGTTTAAAATACATGAAGACTTTCTCTGCGCTGTCCTTCTCCCAGCTATCAGCCCCTGCAATCAACTGGCTCCTCACACAGGGTGATGGTGCTGCAAGTCACTGAAGAAAGCGTAGTAATGCTGGGCAGAGGTCTGCCGACACAAAACCTTGTCATGGACCTACGTTTAGTTTTCTGGCTTACCCTACATATAGCTATTAGTCATTTCCAAACATTTTAATGGAAGAGGTAAGGTAAGAAATTCGTGTAAGACAACGTTCCTGTCGAAAAATACAGCAGGCCCAAGCTGTAATCTTAGGGATGTTGATTGGTGTGCTCTACTTTGTATGAACAATAGAAGATTCCAATTGACCTCCCCCTCATCCCACACCACTAGCGCACAGACAGTGCAAGCCTTCATCTCTCGTGGGCAACTTGAAAAGTTCAGATCGACCACCCACTCTATGCTACAGCACTACAGCGCGGGTGGTTCAAGTCTTCTTCTTTCTTGGATAGAAGTACACTCTCACAAACAAGCAACTCTCACAACTTTCGGCCATGTAGCCTATGTGGAAATAGATGTAGGTGTAACAAGTATAGGCTTGCAAGTCACACAAACTGAAGAATGAAACTACATTAAAACCTACTACATAAAAATGTACCTATGCGAGTCTGGTGATATATAGATGCCAACTAATTGGAGTTGGTACTGTATTCATGTACAGATTTTGTTGTGAAGAAATATGCACATGCCATGCATGTCACCCATCATTACATATATCTAACAATCTCTGCAAGTCACTTTCTTTCATAGTTGGATTTTTCTTTAAAATCAATCAAATTGAGTATGCACTATAGAAAATGATATCTCCATGGCTCCAGCTAAAGGTCCTATTGGACGAAGGTTGATTGTGGATGAATGCAATCAACTCAATCCTCTAGGTCACTCCTACCAGTCAATCAATCTATCAAAACATCACTACACTCGAATCTTTGTACGAGGTACACTTTGAAGCTCCTAAATGGTGAAGGATAGGCACAACTGCGTAAGAGATGGCAGTCTTTTGAAATTATTTTTCTGTCACTACTGTTTGTGGGCTGCTCGACTGAATTGTTCACAGCCTACTTGGGCAAGGCCTTCTTGTCACAGTCCAGAGAAAGATCTCACGGCTTATTCGAAGTGTCACTTCTGTTCTGATTTTTGTTCTGGCGATCAGTTTATATATCTGCCGAGTGTTGAGGTAAGCCATCCTTTTAAAATTAGCTGTTTGCTGGCACCTGCAAAAGCTTCTGCAGTATATGTATCCTCCAAAAAAAATCAAGATAGTAATGTAGACAGCAATCCAAAAATCTGCTCCAATATATTTAATAATTACTTGTGTGACATTGTAAAAAATATGCATCAAGTGTCGACTTGAACACCTCCCAACTAGCCGTCCTATGAAGAATGGTATAACTTCTTTCTCTTCCCAGTTCCAGAAAAAGAAATTGGATCCACAATCTCTACTGGATGGACAAAATTTTCTGCTGGCTTAAATGATATCACCGCGCATTTATGTGCAACTGCAAGAGTTGATAATAATAAGCTGTTACTAACGTGCAAAAACAAAATAGTGCACCTCTTGCAGACATTATTAATGTTTCGTTTGTTCAGGAAAAATTTCCCTCAGACTTGGAAAATGCAAAAGTAGGGCTAGGTCTAATTCACAAGAAGGGAGCCAAAACTGATCCAGGAAATTATAGACTCATAGCATCAACACCACCCGGCTTTTACAAAAGTATGCAAAATTGCAATGAACAATGACTGCAAAACTTCTTCCCCAAACAGGAGCTCTTAGCACCAGAACAGAATGGTTATCAACATGGAAGATCAACAATCATTGCAATTAATCACTTCTTGAACTCCACATATCATTCACTGGATAAAAGGTATTCACACCGTAGGTTTATCCCGTGACAAGTCAAAAGACTTCAATAGCATTGAACAACTGTCTAGAGCTAATAGGTGTGTCGGGCATTGCTCGTGCCTGGATCCAGTAATTTCCTCATGAGCAGAAACAATGTGCTGAACTGTCTTGTGTCTCCAAAGACGGTCGTCAACGGAACATACTCTTGAACCTAAGAACTAACGGACCAATGGGAATTCTACAAGGTACTGTACTGGGGCCAATGTTATATATAATATATGCAAACCAATTTCCAAATACCTTGAGACCAAATGCGGAGTTGTATGTTTAGCAGACGACACTAGCCATTTGTTACACGATGGCAATATACAAATGCTCGAAGACGTAGCTAACAGGGCAATCGAGAACACGGTTTCTTGGTGTTCTTCCGCAAGACTCTTCTTGAATATCGAGAAGACAACCTGCCTGAACTTTCAAATTCCACAAAAAGAAGTAACCTCCACCCCAGTCATCAAGCCACTAGGAAACTGTGTACCAAGAGCCAAGAGACAAGGTTTTTTAGGCCAACGTTGACAGATGCTCTGAACTGGGAACCTCACATTAACCACATAGCAAAGACTCACTCATCAGTGGTGTACTTTCAACGCAATCCCAAAGCAAAGACAGATGTTGACGCATTGAAGCTAGCCTATTATAGTCACTTCCAATCTCGACTGTACAGAACCTCGTTCTGGAGACAATCGCAATACATCAAAAGGATCTTCATCTTACAAAAAAGATCAATAAGGATCATGATAGGAGTTACTAGCAGAGAAACCCCTTTCTAAAAAATTGGGCTTTTTAACTGATCCATCCATTCATGTCCATCATACCATTTTACACGTCAAAGCACTAGATTCAAGTAAAAACTGTCAAATCCACAATCATTATACACGAACAAGCAAAGTGTCTCCATGTACAGGCCCATAGATTGCCAATGTTTGCTAGGAACCCTGTGTAAGCAGGCGTCAAACTTTATAACTCATTACCGTACCAACTGCATTAATAGCAATTATAAATTTTAATGTATTTGAGCACAATTCAAAACTGTGCTCAACTCGAGTGTTTGTTTTCATATTGGGTTTTAACGACGCACTGTAATTATTACTAAGATCTATTGGCGTCAGATGAATGATTAATGAGATGATGGGATGATGAGATGAAGGTTTTTTTGTGTTTGTATAGTATTAAAAAACTGTGAATGTAATCACATATTTCTTTCAATTTCATAACTGCACTTTTAATGAAATTACTGATCTAGTATCAGTTCGACCCGTTCCATAGCAAGATTCCATTGCATAAAGAAATTATTAATACCGGTATAATCGTATGGCAGTCTTCTACTGGCCGAACTGGATCACGTAGGCTTTATTCATTAATTGCAATCCAGGTATTTAGAACCATTCTATACGAGCCATTTGGGTTCTATTCAAACAGGCGATTGGCAATGCTGTGTAGAGCGCACGCTCGTGTCAGTTGCAACAAACCATTCGTCCTATTCAACCTTCCTGTGTATACCATCTAGTACTACCATTGCTACTCATCATTATTGGCATTTAAATGATGTTTTTTGTGAAGGAGGAAAGGCATAGACCATGCTTGGACAAATGAATGAATATATAGCTCCATAAAAATAGATATCTTTTATCTTCAGACTTCACTAAAAGCAGTGGTATCATTACAACGAAACCAGGACACAGTTGTAATTATAAATTGATAGCCTACCTATACCGGATGTTTGTGTCAGATTGCTACAAAGGGTTAGGACCCATGCCTCACTTCATTTGCCAGAAGAACTTCTCAAAACTTGAGAATCATCAATTTTCTGCACAACTGTACGCCCGACCATTGAGGTTCTAGTAGCCTGGCTTCTCAGTTGATTACAATTGATTGTCAAGTAACTTTCTCTATTCTCGTTTCACTGTGCTCTGTTTTAGGTGTAGGTACACTGTTAACACGGTAGCATTGATATGGTTATAAGATCAATGTCGGTAACGTAGTACTCCTACATGAGCCACTGTTTCATTTATGAAATGAGCTCCACATAGGTAAGCTAGGCAATAGGCTGTGAACTGCCTTTTCAATATGTGAGTGTGCACAGGTTCTACCAATACAGTGTATGGCATCATCAGCACACAAATTGGCCTACCATACGAGTGGTACCTCCAAGTTCTTCCCTAGATCCAGTAGACAGTGTCAATCTGTCCTGTTAACGACACCAATAGGTATGTGCTGGCAGGGCATTGACAAATGATAATTCCCTCTCATGGAATATGATAATCAGATCATGTACATTCCAATATGACTAGAACAAATCTCCGGTAGGCCTACTTGTTGGATGCCTCAACATATTGATTATAGCCAGTTCCAAAATGAGTAATCATGTAGGCCTACTTGAATTCATCACCAACTGCTCATCATGTGAATACAATTTAGTATCAATTGGTCAAACAGTTTAGCTCCAGGTCAGAAATGCCATGTCATTCCATGTAGATGCATGCCAGTCCCAAACCTTTGTGTAGCTTGGTTATATATTATAAGTTATGCTTGAACTAATGAAAATAATCATACTTAACTCATCAAGTTGAAACGCCAATAATTACGTCTTTAAACCGTTATGAAGCACTAGGCTAGTTGAAGGTGGGATATCACCGTACCTAAGAGATTAAGGCCTAGGCCTAGCCAGAGCCTGTGCCTATAACATGAGCTGGTTTATGGCTAACTCGAAGCGTATCTCTTCTTGAGATATCAATAAACCCACTGAAATCCAGTTTTTAATATGTAGTGCTAGGCTGGCGTGGTTTCATAAGTTATCGTTCTTGTTTCCTGTTGCAATTCGGTACGCCTGCATGTTAAAAGACAATAGGGCTAATATCATCACATTCCGGCCGTCCAAGTAGACTCAATGGCCAGCAAAGTATCGTCGAGTTCGTACAAACTAAATTACAAATGTATAACATTCACCATTTACGAAGCACTTTTGTTATTCAACTATCAAGATTATTGCACCGTTTTTCGTCAGCCCTGCTCTACACAAAATGGCCATCCAATTGTTACCGTACTAGGCCTAGGCCTGGAGTACCTCGAGAACAAGAGGCCTAGAGAACTGAAAAATTCGACGTTCACTTGGTGCTCATTGGCGACTGAGAGTCATCCAGATTCTTCCCGATTCCTTATATCATGCACTAACTCTTGATAATCCACTATCATTTGAAGACTTACCTATTAATTACAACGATCATTTTCTACTTTTCCTATATTACACCTATGTCGCGCGGTATCCGAATACTTATAACACCAATCGTATGAAATGTAGGGGTTTACGTGCCTCAAAATGAGGATAGAATTATGTTAGCGTCATTCCTCCCGTACCGCCAGAATGAGCCACCTCCGTTCAATCGGATAAGTTCAACGAGAATAAAATTTTTTTTGACAAAATTACGACAATCATTTGCACAGGGTAAGCCAAGTCATACCAAATTGTCTGGTTATTATATCTGGAAATTGATAATCTAATAAACAGACCTAGGCTACTAGTAAGCCTAACTGTAAAACGTAAATGAATGTCTTGCACAAATTAATCGATGACATCGCGGTCGTAAGTCGTAACAGCTGAATGTAATGACAAAGGAGCATCAAGAAGTGGGCGAGGTTGGCTGTGTTGGTTGGGGCCACTCTTAGTTGGTGAAGTTATATAATAATTCATAAGATAAAATCAATATCGTACTTATTCTGTCATTTGTAGTACGAGGGAACTGTATGTGTGGTAAATATGCGTTGGGTCTCACCGTCAAATATCCCTCAATCAAATAGGCTTCTGGCATCGTAGCCTAGCCATTGATTTTGTAGCCTAGCCCATTTCACAAGAGGCTGTTGACTGGTCATATTTCATTTGACTTGTATCAACACTATTCGGGCTATAGTTCATTGCCTGTAGCCTTGATTCTGGGTGATGTAATTCTTCATGCATTTTATATTATTATATTAGGCTTAGGCAATACTTATGACACTACAGAATAACAGCTAATGGGACGCATTGGACATGATGGGCCTAGATGTCCTTTGCAATTTGCAACCACAGGACATGAGTCCAATTTTTGTCCTATAATATGCTTACACAGCCCCAAAGCATAGCCTTAAAAGTAAAGGTGGGATTGTATACTAATATTTTTGGCTAGGCCTAGGATGTAGAACTACTCGAAGGGAGCTGGAATAGGTCAATGGCTTGGTCCCTTCACAATAGTAGACCTAGTCAGGCTAGACAGAAAAATAATAATAGGGCTAGAACATAATTATAGACCCATCACAGGGATAGGCCTGCTAGCATTATACTAGGCCTAGTCTATGCACTATTGCATAGGAATTACATACTTAAATGAAATGAGGTAAGAAAAAGTATTGTCTATTTTTATGTACCATGTAAAGCTTGAACCATGGTAAAAGTTGTTTCGGTTTGTCTGATACAAACTAAATGTTATGAAATATTACACGGTTGACTGTTCTGACGAGATAGAAAACAGACTTTTACTTCCAGTTTAAACTGTAGGCCTAACTTGTGTCAAGAATATCTGTGGTGCAGGCCTACTGGGTAACAATGATTTCAAATTTAATAAAAAGTAATTTTCAAGAATTTGTTTTCTCAAAATATTTTGTCAGGAAGTGGCACAAGGCATTGTTTGGCTCAGACAGATGAAGCACTGCTTTGATATCTGAAGCCAAACGGGCATGAGTTGCCGAAGAAATATTTCTCTTTCCCTCCATCACTTCATCATTCCAATACCACCCGCTCATTCGCACCCCTATATAACATAACTGGTGGTGAGGCCGTAAATAAACAATCGAAAACAAAAGTGGACGAGCAACCAATTGTACCCAAAACTACAGTTTCTTTGTTTGATATTTGAAGTAACAACAAATTAATGTAGGCCTACTCAAACAAACCACTTTTTCCAGCAGGAAGTTGGTGACCTACCGATACGTGAATCTCAGCTTGTGCTCTAATTATTGCTCCAACTCTCCTGGGCAAATGTAGCTAGCCAAATTGTTCTGAATATTTGTGGAGATGAATGATGTGTTTTCAACATTAAATATCCCTACCATATACTTAACCAAACTGAATTTCCATTGTTCCTAGTAATAGTTGTAGTAGGTCTGTACCTACACTTCAACATCAAGTATTTAGTACGAGGGAATAAACAAACAAGAATCTTGACCCACAAACGTCTCGATAGTGAAATGCTCATCAAGTATCCACCAACATTTGTAATGTGCTTTGTATTCAAGGAGAAATTATAAATACATGTTTCCTCACAATTGAAGCATACTATTTACTTTTTCCTCTTCCCAACTTTCTTGAACTTCCAAGTTGAGTGCACACTCGATCTCTCCACCCTACATTACGACGGTTGTCTCTCCACAAGTTTTCATCTGCAAAGACGTGATCAGAGAGGCAAGTGCACTGTATATGTGTATGGGCCTATCTATGTATATGTGGACATGAACATATATTTTTTATTAGGTTTTAAATGGGTTTTTTTATATATATAAATTACTAATTTAAAATCATATAACCATATTATAGCATATACATATATATATATATATATAGCATATTTTAATTATTTCCGAGCTTGACTACTGTGACAGTATAATGGTCCTAATCTGAACTACAAAGATGAAAATGAATTGCAAAAGATCCATAATGCTTGTACCAGTATCAGATATTCATACAGCCACATAAGACAGAGACCACGTCACTCCAGCAATCAGAAAAGCAGGTTGGCTCAAAATGAAAGAAGAAAGACAGCTTCACATGGTATTCTGAAAACTAATGTACCTTCATACCTAAGAAAGAAACTAGTACATTCAAGTGAAATTACAATCAACTCAGTATTCATAAACACAAAACAACTAAATTCAAGGCCTCCTTCACATACGGTGCTACTCTGCTAAACAATGCAGTCCCTGAAAAGCTCAAAACATTGAGCCAAAGTTGATTCAAAGCTGTGATAAAGAGGCTACACAAAGATCGGTATTTAACCGAAGGATAGCGAAGAAAAGGAAGACTGACAAAGTAGCTCATATAATTCATTCTAGCAAATCTCATTTCAGACCATATTTCATACTTTACAATCTTGTTTATATCTCATTATTATTTCATTTTGATCATATTATTTCACTTTCTTATCAATAATCATATCTCATATTTCACTCATAATAATATAATCTTTCATTAATTGATAAAATCTTATACATTAGAATAGGATTGGTTTACCGACACCAATAGATTGTAGCCATCAGTATAGTGCGCCGTTAAAACCGAACATATAAAAAAAGATTGGTTATATGGAAGAGCAGATCAACTAAAAATCTGAATATATGGACATTTTTTGTTACAAAAATGACAATTGTATTGTATTTGTAGATTATTTTGTATTGTATGAGTACTTAGTTCACATCTAAATTTAAATTTCATTAGAAATTGAGGTATCATTAGGCCTACTTAATTATTGTCAATTATTGGAATTTTTATTATTCCATTTGTTTGCTTTGCAGAAAAAAAGACCTTATACAGTGAAACCTCTATGCATCGTTCCTAGATCTATCGTTTTCCTGCTTGTATCATTATTTTTTTCTCACCTCACTCTGATATAATCAATTGAATTTTCCTGGATAGATGGTTTTCCTGGTCCCTTGAAAAACAATTTGTATTTTGTATTTGTAAACATTCTTGCAGATGTGCTAGATGCACGGTGGCAAGATATTATTATTCTATTGGATCATTTTCTTGAATTCTAATGATTTCTTTGCAGTTCTTCCTTCTTCTTCCAGCTCATTCCAGTCTCTTATCGTCCTGTGGACGAAACCGTTTTTCCCTATATTTGAGTAAACTCTCTCCACCTCCATTCTTTCTCCTTCCCTATTACTTCTTTGGATCCCCTTTCCAACTCTTCTGCCTAGTTCTTCCCATCCGGTACAGTTGTGTCTTGCTTTGAAGAAGTTGCACAGTCTAGTCCTTCGTCTCCTTGCTTCCAGGGTTTCCGATTTCAGTTGTTCAATCATTATGGTTGGTCTTTCCAGTTCTTTCTGTATCGCTCCCTTACTATTCCTAATGGTCCTCCATCTCTTGACTCTCCCCAATACCCTCCTCGCAGCAACCCTCTGTACGCTCTACAGCCTTGATTAATCCTGTGTCCCGAGGGTCCCAGACTGAACTAGCGTAATGGATAGAGGTTTCACTGCAATGCTTGTTTCGAGGTAGCCCGCACACAAGAACTTGTTACTCTTGTGCAGATTTCTTGCCGTTCATCAATTTTGCTCTCATGTTTGTCTTGTGTAATTATTATGTATTGTTGAGGTAATAAACAATTGTTTGGATTGGGGGACTGTGGATCTGGCATGTGCAGAGACTTAATGTTCTCCAAGGATGGATCAGAAGGTAGTTTATAATAGCATTGTGTAAACTTGAAGGTTTGCACTGAATTATATAGACTTTATTTCAGATGTTATTTCAATCTCATGAAAATCAATTTTTAAGACGTTTATACAGAAATGCCGTCTAGTATTGAACTGAACAGTAATGCAACAAACAAAAACAAACTTTATATTTACATCAGATTTTTTTCTCACAATAATTGAAAAAAATATTGAAGACAATTCATTTCTGCTTCCACAACATTTTACTGTTTTTGATAAATAAAAGTCAATTTACTATCAACCTGACTGGTATGTAATTTCAATTTACAATATGTAATACCATTTGAAACCAATTATATACATATGTACCTCTCCCTACATCAATCAATGAGTCTGGTTTAATTACAGGTCATCTAAGTAGTAAGTACAGCACTATTAAATTCATCTAACGCAGACGAAAGCTCTCGCGGCTTCCCCCTCGGGTTCTTTTCAGCATCGGGAGTTTTCCTATTGTACATCAAAAGTTGATCAATTTTCAGACAGCCAACGGAGCCTGTATGGTATGTCATTCAATCACATTATGTACATGTTCTGACTTTGGACATTCAATTTATATATGTACAACCCATGCATCCGGAATAACAGATCTCGTATATTTTGTACAAATTCACTGGACGTGATCAATCGGTAAGTTCATGCCGTTTTCACACATGACACAATCACACTAGTAAATGATATAACAACGAATTGGGCAATCAACAGCGTCATTTAGTCCATTTACAACTACTACTACGACTCGCATCGTTTTCAAAACCATATTCAGTTTCAAAAGCAACAAAAGTGAACAGTCTTATTTGATTTCTACTTTGTGAGCCTACAGAACAAAATGCTGACACCACCCTGTAATGAGCTTTTTTATTCCAGTAATTGTATACGTACGGTATATTACATTTCAATCGAGTGACAAAATAAGAATTAAATACTCTACGGATTCAATCTCTTGTACGTATGAGAAGAGAATCCAACGCAACGGAAAGCAAACGCAAATAAATAAATAATATTCTAATAACTACAAAACATACATTGAATTTGTTGTTTACTAATTCTCTCGTACACAATGATCGTTTTCACTCAAAACTTGCAAACACTGGAATGTTTTTTTTACGTGTTTACGTCATTAAACATTTTTAAATATATCTTTAGCCTTCCAAATATGACAGGTCATTTGTATTTTCTTTGATGAATTTCTTGTTTGAAATGTCACCAAACTCACAGCCACAAAATGTCTTCTTAGTTAACTTTACACATCAAAAACTCGACTACTAACCGAAGTCTTACTTCAATAATAATACACATATAATCCACGACGGGGTTCGATCCTCCTAAACGTAATAGTAAATAATATTATATGCACACCGCGACAAACCCAAACCTTCATGAAATAACAGTTACGAAATATCCCGGCTTGACCTCTGAGTAGAAACAAATTCTTCAACGTCAACTTTCTGAAGAAAAAAAAATGGAAATGTTGGGCACAAATCGAATTTTGTCCCAAACCTTTTCTGCAGTTGATACAACAAAAAAATGTCAAAAGAAATAACGATTTGCCGCTCTAAATCTAAACAGGACGTGCCCATGGCACTTCCCATCCACTTTCGAGATCCTTTCCCCAAAACTAATGTCCGATGAAAGTGGTCGTCGGTTAGAGAGCGACGGCGTCTAGTTGTGTATGGCGGAGCTCTGTTGGAGCCGCTCCAGCTCCTCCAGGCTGAGGATGTTGTGCATGGTGGAGATGGGGGGCATGCCCGCGAGCCGCCCGGCCTTGGCCTGCGCCAGGAGCTCCGGAGAGAACCACTGCGCCAGCTGGTTGCTGGTGGGAGACGTGGAGATGTCGCCGCCGCCCTGCATGTTCATGCCCTGCGCAAACACCACCTTACAAACTTACCAAACCATTTCCCGTACCATTATCATAGATAACATTGGAAAGTAGGACTTGATTTAGAGAATATTATTTTGTAATGGACGACATGAGATGAATGATTGATGATGATGCAGGTTAAGAGAAACTAGTGATGTGAGAATGATCAGGTGGGTACAGGTTGGAGGAAATACATAGATAGAGCACAAAAACCACACACACATGTGTGGACTGGACAATGCGAGTACTAGGAGGTAGGTTCCACAAGAATCAACAAACTCAGGTTTCCCACTACCTTTTCCACGGACTCTGAAGGGAATAGCCAACATGTGAAAATCACAGAAACATTAATAATAAACTAAAACTCACGACATGTTTCGATCTTGTTAGATCTCATCAGGTGAGTATATCAGGTATTCTTAGTAGCCTCTAGATAGGCAATGCCGCATGACGGAGCCCATGCTACAAAACTGCTCACCAACAAAGAAAAGGTTGGCTGATCACAGCGCTCCTAGCTTGCAACAGTGCTCTAGCAAATGGCATTTTCTTGGTGATCACAGCGCTCTTAGAAGGATTACCAGGGTCTGTAGACAGTTTAACTAGGGCGCTGCCACTCTATCTCGTAAGGATATTCATTTACTCAACGTCACTATGAACGCACGGCTCCTGGTCTCTTGAGAGAAATCATAGATCGTTGTTTCACTAAACACTAAATCTCGTCTATTCAAACTCCGGTCATTCAAATTTGATTGTAATTGACAGCAATAGCTCTGGGAACCATTTGACACTCAACGTTAAATATTTCCCTAAATCAAATGCTTTCAACAAAGAGTTTTTTTTTCAATACTTCAAATTTCCAATGAATGATGGCCTCCAGTTGACGTTTCTTGAGAACACCGATGTCGTAACAGTTCCACAGAGCAATCAACTTTATCAAGGGAAAACTTACTGGAGAAATTACTCTACTCGAGAGGGCATACGGAAGGGATCGAAAAATTAAACTTACCAAGATTGTGAATGTACGTACTAAAGAATTGCCGTCATGCACTTCTGGATAGTGTAAGGTAAATAAATCAAATTGTCGACAATCGCGAGCCGGAATAATATTCTGCCAACTTGATTAAATCCGGTGACGAGTAACAATAAGAATGGGCTTGCACACGCAACACTCCCTGGGTTCGCTACGCTACGCTCTTACAAGCGCAGATTGTTGTTACCTCCGCTGAGTAGATCGTCACAAGCTCGGCTACAACACTCCCCCTCACCCCTCCTCTTATCTCCCGTTACTCTCGGGAGAGGGGATACCTTACAATAGTATACACAAATAGCATGAAATACACAATAATATTAATATTACACTGCGAATGGCTTCATATATATACTGTATCGAGTTTACGCCACACTGCAATGGTTTTTGTTTTGGCACATTACGAGATTGCAAAGAAGTATTTTTTACCACTTCCAATTGACCACTAGTGATAGGATTGGATGTTCTGTTTTGTGACGTTTATGGGCGGGTCAATCACTAGTCGTCAATTACAGTCTAATCTACTGGAAAACACACAGGCCCTATTTAATATTCAGTTCACCTGGGTCTAGCTAGTTTCAAGAGACTGGGATTTTCAATAGGATCCTATTCGGTAGGTTTGGTTGTCATTACCGTGGCAACATGTCCATTCTTCATGCATTCGCATTGTTGTTAGCACAATATCCTAGCCCTGCTCATGAGGTGGACTTCCAATTGTGATGGAATTATTCAGTCCAAGAGACCGTGGATTTGTTTTTATAATATATTGTCATTGTTGGTAGGTTTTTCAGTTGACCAAAGCCTCTTGGAGCTAGCTGGCACTAGCACGAAATTTCGAGTGGTTCATCAGGTAAGGGTCCAGCTCTTCTAGAGCACATTATCCAATCAAAATCCTCGGTCTCTCAGATCTAGCTAGGCCTCGCTTGTTATTTCAAGTGACGGTCGCGGTGAGGATCTATAAGTGATCAATTTTGTGCCAGTGCTAATATCAGTAGTTAATATCTACTAGAAGAGCTACCCGTCATAGCAACATGCCTGGTCTGTGGGTATTTCCATCGTTGTTAGCGCAAAATCCCAGCCTTGCTCTTGAGGTGGTTTTGAAATGGATGAAGTATTCAGTCCAAGAGATTGTGAATTTGTTATTATAATATATTGTCATAGTAGGTAGCTTTTCTAGAACATCAACATATACTGTATATGTTGATGTTCTGAGTTTGATTTGATGTTTGATGTTCTGATGAGCTGCAAGAGACCAGGACTGTAACAGTCCTGGTCTCTTGCAGCTAGCCAGGCCTCGAGTGACGCGGCCTAGGACGTGACTTGCTACGCACGCAGGCTGGTAGGTTGGCATACCTGAGGCCGGTGAACAGACATGGGCTGCGTCTGATGGCTGGGGTCGCTGCGGGTTGCATAGCTCTGCCCCTGCAACATCTGCTGCAACGGCTGCATGTGCTGCTGTTGGATGGAGGCCAAGTGGGCCTGCAGCTTCTGGTTCGTTCCTGCGCACAGACAAGACGCACGGTCACACAGAGAGAGAGAGAGAGAGAGAGAGAGAGAGAGAGAGAGAGAGGCACACAACGAGAGAGAGAAAAGTAGATTCTATTCAACATGTTCCAGCAGAACCAGGATTGATATTATTTACCGAATGTTATATGGACTTGGGAAAATTCCCATCGCTATGGGAACTTGACAGATGGTAGGAGGGAGAAACGTTCGGGGTAGTCAACCGGGAAGAAAAATGGGAGGAATTGGTAGTCGAGAGATGGTGGGAGGATAGAAAATGGTGGAGAAAACTCGTAGGAAGAGAAGAGGAGGAAGAAGTTGATTGATATAAAGAGTCTGGCCTAGAAGTGGTGTAAACATCCCCTTGGCCCAATTTAATTGGTTATCTGCGTTTGAGAGATAAACATCCACATGGGGACTTGTGAATGATATCATCCCAGCCCTGCAGCTGCTGACTCACCCCTGTTGGGCGCCTGCTGGCGGTACATCATCATGAGGGGGTTGAGGGTGGGCGGGGGGACGGCAGGGCGCGCCACCGTGTTGGTGTAGCCCCCGCCGGGGTGCATGGAGCGGTGGGGCGGCGCCACGGCCTGCTGACCCCCGGGGAACTCCATCGCGCCCGGGAACTGCTGGAAGTTGGCCGTGCCCTTCACAATCGGACGACCTGCTGGAACAAAACAAACACATTCCAATCTTGCAAACATTACAAAAAAATATAATAATGATGATGATAATAATAACCACTTGGCAGCCGGGTTACAACGTCACCACCCCACCTCCCAGGCCGGGCTTTTCCCCTCTTATATCGCATAGACACTTGTGTTTAGATAACCTTTCATAACATTTATAGCACAGACAAATGGTTTTATTGTGTTGATTATTGTTGTACAGTGAAACCTCTATGCATCGTTCCTGGATCCATCGTTTTCCTGCTTGTATAATTCATTTTGTCCAACCCTACTCCCATATAAATATAATCAATGGTAAATTTTCCTGGATGGATTGTTTTCCTGCATGGATGGTTTTATTTTTCCTGGTCCCTTGAAAAACGATGGATAGAGGTTTCACTGTATAAGAGTGGAAAATATGTTTCCCAAGATTTAGATTTAACTAGATGTAGAAGTATGTAGATTTCCAACGGGGAAATCTCTATCCATTGTTTTTCAAGGGAACAGGAAAATGCAGGAAAAGAATCCATCTAGGAAAATTTAGCATTGATTACATCAGAGTGGGGTGAGAAAAAATGAATGATACAAGCAGGAAAACGATGGATCCGGGAACGATGTGTACATGTTTCACTGTACGTTCCTAGGAGATTGAATCTCTAGGACAGCTAGGTTAAGAGACCAACAGGCCTGACGTATATGAATGGCTACTGCTTTCTGTAAAGTTAAACTGGTAGGAAATAATAGAATATTTGGTTGGTTGGTTTTCCTCCTCGTGCAGTGCTTGAGGTGTTTTACCTGGCATCTTGGCCGTGGGAGGGATCCACGAGCTGCTGATCTGCTGCTGCTGCTGCTGCTGTTGCTGTTGTTGTTGTTGCTGCTGTTGTTGTTGTTGGGGGCGGGCGAGCTGGGGCGGCTGAAGAGGGTACCCGGCCTGCGGCTGGATCTGCAGCTTCAGGTCCGACCGACCTCCCATCGGCATCTGCGGCACCACCAAACAACCGTTACACGACCGCAAACAACCTTTCCACGACCACAACCAGCCATTACACGACCGCAACTAGTCATTACACGACCGCAAACAACCGTTACACGACCGCAAACAACCTTTCCACGACCACAACCAGTCATTACACGACCGCAAACAACCGTTACACGACCGCAAACAACCTTTCCACGACCACAACCAGCCATTACACGACCGCAACTAGTCATTACACGACAGCAAACAACCGTTACACGACCGCAAACAACCTTTCCACGACCACAACCAGTCATTACACGACCGCAACTAGTCATTACACGACCGCAAACAACCGTTACACGACCGCAAACAACCTTTCCACGACCACAACCAGTCATTACACGACCGCAAACAACCATTACACGACCGCAAACAACCGTTGCAACCGGATAGAAGTTGTAAAGAAGTCGTTGATAACATTGAAACCTATTCAATTCTAAATTCAATTCTACATTCAATAGACCCAGAAAAAACATTTTGGATTATAGAAGTTTCAATTACCAAAATATTCTGAGCTTTGTAGAATTACGTCAGAATTTTAGAATTAGAATTTGAATGAAGTAATTTTTTAAATTAAGGCATATAGATTTTGCCATCTATTTGAGCTCAACAGCCCACTGTATTGATTACCAAGATCCACTGGCAGAGATGAACAATTAACGAGATCTAACCCGTTCTCCTGAATGACGGTCTCATACTCGAGCAATTGATCCACAAATCATAGTCAGGATGATCAACCATGACGGAAATCGAACCTTGGTCTCCTGAGTAACGTTTTTTTTTTTTAATAACATCGAAACTTGATACTAAATCATTGTTCCCCAATTAAGGCTATGGATGAAAGATAGGATCGTTTGGACGGGGCACCATGAGGGCGATCTTACCACCCCATTTTGATAATTTAAAACTAATGGTATTCAACACCAGGACTGCGCTGTCTGTGACCATAATTTTTCGCCGTAGATTCAACGTAGAATAACGTTTAGCCAACTCTCTGGAATTGTAACTCTTAACGGCAATATTATTCTATATTTTAATGTGGTATTTCAGAAAAATAACTGGATATTAGAATCTTATCAGAAACATTTCACAATAACAAATTAGTATGACTTCAGTGAGAGGAAATATAGCCCGCTATGCAGCGCCACCGCGACAACAAAAACACCCGATACGAGTACAGTGCTGGCAACTCACCCCCATGGGCACGGGCTCGGGCTCCTTGTCCGCCGTCATCTTGCGCATGACGGAGGTGGGCGTGAAGGCCAGGGGGGTGGGGGAGGCGACGGTCTTGACGGGGGGCGGGCCGTTGGGGGAGACGGACTGCTGGACCTGGCGCTTGCGGTAGTTCTCGCGCTGCTCCTCCAGCTTCTTCTTGATCAGCGCCGACTGCATGATGTTCTGCGTGTGGACAATCAGCTCGCGCGGCGACGGCACTCGACGCGGCATACCTGGACACAACACACGCGTCAAGTCTCGCGGCAAAACATCAACACGATTCTTTAACCACTCGACGTTATTACCCCACCTCCCAGGACGCGACAAGTTTTCTGTGAGTTGGTTTTTAAATGGAACTAAAAACAGTAGTAGAAAAATACCACATTTATATACAGTGAAACCTCTATCCATCGTTTTTCAAGGGACCAGGAAAATGAAACCATCCATGCAGGAAAACCATCCATGCAGGAAAACCATCCATCCAGGAAATTTTTCAATTTTTTTCTCAACAACATCATAACTTGATACAAAATCATTGTTTCCCAATCAAGGCTATGAATGAGAGATAGGATCGTTTGGACGGGGCACAACAAGGGCGATCTTACCACCCTACTTTGATTAGATAACAGTTTTTCAGTCTCCATAACTTCAACATTGATTCTATGGGAGTGGGGTGAGAAAAAATGAATAGTACAAGCAGGAAAACAATGGATCCAGGAACGATGCATAGAAGTTACACTGTAGATATTTGTTTCTGTGGTTAAATGGAAAAAAATGTCACCATAACCCTGCGCTCGAGACGGTATTCAATAGTTATTTAGTTTGAAAAGCAGTAACTGCAGCGTCAAGAGCCGAACCATGGACCTTGAGCATGTGAAGCAGCTACACTAACAGTAACGCCACAGCAACGTGTGCTCTGTGTACCGCTACTGTATTATATCACAGCACGGGTCGGTAACCAAGTCATGCGGTCACATATCCTAGCCTCCCATTGGTCACTTTTAGTCCCATCTGAAGACAGACTTGACGAAATATTCTTCTTCCCAGGCTGGGTTTTATACCGGTTATATTGCACCGATACTTGTGTTTAGATAACCTTTCTTAACATTCATAGCAGAAACAAATGGTTTTATTGTGTTGATATATTGTTGTACTTGATTGATGAGCGTAGCGAAGTCTCCATCCCACTCTTATAGGGCTTTGTCTGTGTGTTTTTTTTTTTTTTTTTTTGTTTGTTTTTTTTTTTGTTTGTAAGCACTCCACAGGTCGCAAGGGTTGACTGATCAACATGAAACTTTTTTTGTACACGCAAACTCATCCAACTTAGAACTGTATAGTTTTTGGAATGAATCGGTCAGACCGATTTTGAGAAAAATCATCTCAAACTTTCTAAAAACCCCATAAGATTTGGCTGGGCAGAAAATGTTGGAAAATGAAACCTCTCCAAATGGGATGAAATTTTCTCTAAATGTGTAAACATGGATTTTACACATTATTACGATTTTTTAAGCAATTCTGATCAGTCGTTTTGAAGAAAAAAATAAAAATAACTGATAATATTCATCAAATATATCATACAAATTGTTACAGAATTAAGTTGTTGAGATTCACTGCTTTCTAGATTCAAGAGTTGACCAACAATGAAGTATTTTTTATATGCGTCAAGGTGTGTAGATTACCAGAGTCAATAAGGTTTCAAGATTAGAACTACTTTAACGACTTTTATAGCTTATTCAGATATCAAGGTGTGTAGAATACCAGAGTCGATAAAGTAGCAAGGGTAGAACTACTTCAACGACTTTCATACCTTATTAGGATATCTCGCTCATCTTACAACGCATATTTCGCGTTTGACTAGTATGTGAAACAATACATTCACCAATATTTAGTCATTTAGCACTTACAGGCTTGTCAATTTGACACTCATAGCCTAGAACGAGGTTTTGGAAAAACAGCTGACTGTATTATATCATTTGACAATACATTAGTGTATTCCAACAGCAGATAAAATCAACACCAATTTCTCAGTGCATCTCCTAGCTGTCCGCGCAAGTCCCATGTCAACATAACGTATTGCAACGTATTAGAAGGTGTAGTACGCAGACATGCATCCACGGCCGTCAAGTGGTTAGAGGGCCCGAGCTACACAACAAGTGGATACAGTAACAACAAGAGACGAACTACCAAGCGAGTGCAACGTGCTCTGGGATGCAATCACACATCTGTCACGTCTCACAACATACAGTTTCAAGCATGTGGGCACAGGGGACACTGATTCATACAGGGCCTACGGTACAAGACAATAACCTCAAGCGTGTTGCATGGACCTAGAATTATATACAGTAGGCCTGCCTACTACAGTCAACATCAATCTATCAAGGATCGATTGACCCTCGAACCGATCATGTAATTGAAAATCGATTTTCTTCGCATATTTTTTTCCGAGCCTGTAGCGTGAATGTAACTCTCAAAACTTGAATATTATATTCAAGTTCATGAAGTACAAAAACTAAAACTTCCCGATCAGCTCAGCTGACTGTTTCGTGTTATTTATTGACAACCAAAGCACTCAGAACCAACGAAACAGCGTAAATAAGTTACCATCGCCCGATTCTGTCACAAAGGCTCACAGTTTCAGGTTTGTGAGAATTTACATTCATTGAAAGAGATCAATTTCCTACGGGTGTGCAAATCCATGTTGTTCTAATCGAATCCGAACCCTAATCCACTTTCAGATTAGGATTCGGTCCAGCATGAAAGATTCAAAAATTTCTAATCTTGGCGCCAAAAACGTGGCAATATTGCATTCTCCATTCTCAAGAACAATTGCTGTAATGATTAGAATGGTGCTGCATAAAATGTTTCATGCAGGGTAATTATGAGAATGCTGAGATAAGATTTTCACTTCCTGGATCAAGTGTTACTTGATAAGCAGTGTCGTTTGTCCCATTATTACGCTTCACAATGCATGTTGAAAAGATTCGGATTCGGTTTGAAATAAAAAACATGGATTCGCACACCCCTACAATTTCCTATCGCTTCTTGAAGTGATCCGTGTTGCTGACTGAGCTTGACGTAGCGAGTGTGTACAGAGCGAGGTGTGGGCTCGAGACTTCCACGCAGGTCTCACTCTCCTCAGTGTCTACAGCAACGCAATCATTCTCAACACCTACACAAGTCTGTCGAGCTGTACACAAACACTGTGAGCCTCGGCTTTTCCAGCTCAATGTGCATCGTGCCTTTGTCTTGATTCTCGAGTGTTCAAGTGGGGTCATGCACTTCACTCCGTCTTGTGTATTACCTGGCACTACATCAGGTACTACTTTAGCTCAGTTATTGCAACATTCATCTATTCACAATCTATTCATCTAAACCCGGGAAAAGTTGTGCCTCAACACCGAGTTTCCGCTAGGGTCGCTAAATGCAAGAAAGACATACATGCAGTGCAAGAGAGACAGACAGACAGTGCAAGAGAGAGTGAGAGATAGACAGACAGTGCAAGAGAGATCAGGCAGTGCAAGAGACAGACAGACAGTGCAAGATAGAGTGAGAGATAGACAGACAGTGCAAGAGAGATCAGGCAGTGCAAGAGACAGACAGACAGTGCAAGAGAGAGTGAGAGATAGACAGACAGTGCAAGAGAGATCAGGCAGTGCAAGAGACAGACAGACAGATAGACAGACAGAGCAAGAGAGATCAGGCACTACAAGACAGACAGATAGACAGACAGTGCAGAAAGATCGGGCACTACAAGACAGACAGAAAGACAGACAGAGCAAGAGAGAGTGAGACAGACAGACAGATAGACAGACAGAGCAAGAGAGATGAGCTCTCACCTGGATGCTGTACGGACAGCGTGTTGGGGTTACTGCCCAGGTTGGGGGAGATGATGGAGGGGGGAGGGCAGAACGCTGGAAACAGGAACCAATCACGTTAGTTCAGTCTTAGTGTTTCTACGCTGGGAGGCAAAACGTGGCGGCCTATTTGATGGGTTATTTCAATCAAACTTATTCCCATTGCCATTTTCAGACTTTCACATATTACGTATTGTTTAAATTAGGCCTGCCATGATGTCCTTCTTCTTGGCATATGGAAAAATATGGGAATAACTAAGGATCTAGGAAAAAATGCTAAATACTATATTTTATTATGATTTCATTCAATTTATTGGTTATTTATTTTTAATTTGAATATACTGTATCATGAATAAATATTGAAATATGGAATACTTTTCTTTCTTTATCCTACTTGTTTTACTCATTACTCTTCTGTTCTACTAACTTTAGTAGCAAGGCATATTTGAACATTCCTGTATGTAGAGATTGACAGTATCCAAGACACTGAAAGGGAAAGTTGGTGATGACGAAGCATCATCTTGAAATTTCATTAGATCAACTAAACAAGACCCCAGAGCTAGTAGGTATCTTAAAAGATGCCGTTAGTATCTTGAAACTTGGACAATAAAGTCTCAAGTAGGCCTATCTTGTTTTCAGACAAAACATTCTAGTATCTTTGCCAACGGATGAATGAATTGAACACCGGTTAGAAGCGGCACCTGTTGGCTGTTCCGAGACTTGGGAGCAATAAGATGAAATAATTGAATAGAATATTCATACGGCAAGAAAGGAAACGAGAGAAAGTTTAAATGAAATAACGTCGTTTGGCAACGACCGCAAGAAACATGCGTACGAGACCTCACGTGTGCGGGCGTGTGTCGTCGCGTTTAGCAAGGCACACTTTTAAGGGGACATTGACAGCTATTTTATCATATTTTCAAGATTTTTTTTTTTTGCGCTCGATTGATGGTATAATGTTTCAATAATTATATACTGCAAGACTCATCAAATTATTCAAAGTGGTTCTAATTATATACATTTTTTCATTTATCACA
Organism: Brachyptera risi; assembly: GCA_964007535.1. Classification (NCBI taxonomy): domain Eukaryota; kingdom Metazoa; phylum Arthropoda; class Insecta; order Plecoptera; family Taeniopterygidae; genus Brachyptera; species Brachyptera risi. Next base: position 49,754,967 of record OZ023331.1, read on the forward strand.
GGCCTACTTCTTAAATTTCAATACGACACATTTTTTGCACATTTTTTTCAAATGCGTTCATCTCGGAATATTGTTTTTTCAAACGCCGGTACCTGGATCTCTGAAACTATTGAAGATAATTACTTCAAATTTTTACCACATGTAGGTACAAGTGTGCCATACTTGTGTAGAACTTTTTTTTTGTCTACTCCTAATATCATCAGAAATAAAAATTGTTGTATGTTCAAAAATGTATGTTTTTTGGACACTTTCTAAAAAAATTTGAATCTCACGTAATTTTTTTTTTAGATTCTTTCATTTTCCAGTGCAAGTGTACAAAGGTCTTGAGTAACTAAATTGTGAAAGTCTCTTGCATATACTTTCCATAGTTTGTGAGAAACAGGTACCGGCGAAGTGGCAATTTAACATTGTCGGTATAGGGCCGTCAATGTCCCCTTAATAGCGATAACCACGATACTGGAAACCTATCAAGTTATTACACAAATATATGAAAGAGAATATCAACTACAGAACTTATGTGACAGTAATGCACAATGATCAATAAACACAATAAGGTACAACATTATAAGATGATTAGTAAATGAAAAATATATTAGTGAAGACAATAATTAAACAACATAAAAATGTAACAATGAGTTCAGCTAAATTAGAATTTGAATTTGAACTCGAAACAGGAAACTGGAAAGCCCGATGACGAGTGAATGAAGGAGAGTGTACGAACCGTTGTTGAGCGGCGACGGTATGCGCAGCTGCTGCTGAGAGTGCTGCTGCGTCTGCTGCTGCAGCATCATCTGGTGCAGCGCGTCGGGGGCGGGCGGCTGGGGGGAGACGGCGCGGGGGGAGGCGCCAGAGTAGATCTTCAGGATGCTGGTGATCAGCTCGCGGTGCCGCGGCTGCATGGCAGGGTTCTGCAGCTGCTGCATCAGGTGCTGCGTCGTGATCTCGCCCAGCTTCAGCCCTGCACACGCAACCTCTCTCTTATTTACATTGCTTTATACTGGGTCATCTACTATACTATCTCATCTCATTCCACAAATCACAACTCGCAAGCCACAAGAATAAAGGTCCAGATACCTGTTAACATTCTGGTCACCAACTTGGATCTCACTAGGATACATTTCTTTGTTTTAGGTGTTTTGATTAATTGATTTAATATTATTTTATATTTCACTATTTTCAAGTTTCTAGATGACTTCTTCATTTAGCTACATTCAGCTATTTCATGAAAATATGCACAGTTTTGAAAACAATGAGCTATATTATTTGGAAAATTTGTTAGAATATAGAAACAACTGGAGAAACTAATGGTAAAGTTGGAAAGAATATTTCTTTCCACGTACAACTATCAACAGTAAGTGGTATTCAGACAGCTTCCTGCCTCAGACTAAAGAGTCAGAAAGAATGTGGAATCTCTGTTGATAATCCCGTAGTTGTTGATCTAGACTTGCAGTTGCTGTTTCTTCAGTAGTTTGCCACAAGATACTACATGTGGCATGAGAATAGTCGGCCGCAAGCGAATGTACTGACCGTGTATGATGGCCTGAGCCTCGGGCCGCTGCATGAGCTCCCTGCTCGCCTGCGCCGTCTGGATCATCTGCTGGGTGACGGGGTCGTGGGGCAGCGGGGACAGCGAGGGGGGCGGCGCCTGGAAGTTGGGGCGGGCCGCCGCCTTCTGCTGGTTGGCTGCCATCAGCTTGTTCAGCATCTCCTGCTGCTGCTGCTGCCGCTGCTGTTGCTGCAAGCACGGTCAAACAACAGGTCGTCACGCCAACGTACAAGCAAGCGCGCTCAAACAACGTGTCGCCACGGCAACGTACTGGTTATCTATTTATATTGGGTTTAACGACGCACTCTAATGATGACTACGATCCATTGGCGTCGGTGAATGGTATATGAGATGGTGGGATAATGAGGTGAAAGGTTATTTCAATAGGTGTTTTTGGATGGTGGGAAGGAGTCGGTTGTGGCCTGTTGTTAAGGAACCATCCCAGTATCAACCTGAACGACAGAGGGAAACCACGATGCACCCCTGTCAGGATGATTGACCATGGCGGGAATCGAACCCTGGTCTCCTGAATGATAGTTCAGTGCAATACCACTCGACCACACGTCTCAGTAACGTGCTGATCAATGCCAGTTGTCAGTTTTTCAACCTTACTGCTCCCAGGTTTAGCACGGGTTCAAGTTTCGATAGTCTGGGTTTTTCTAGGTACAGGATCATGCCCCTTGAACTTTGTAAGTCTTCATTTGGTCAATATTTGTATGAAATATAATAATTGATGAGCGTAGCGAAGTCTCCATCCCACTCTTATAGGGCTTGGTCCGTGTTTTTTTTTTGTAAGCACTCCACAGGTCGCAAGGGTTGACTGATCAACATGAAACTTTTTTTGTACACGCAAACTCATCCAACTTAGAACTGTATAGTTTTTGGGATGAATCGGTCAGACCGATTTTGAGAAAAATCATCTCAAAGTTTCTAAAAATTCCATAAGATTCGGCTGGGCGGAAAATGTTGAAAAATAAAATCTCTCCAAATGGGATGAAATTTTCTCTAAATGTGTATACATGGATTTTACACATTATTACGATTTTGTAAGCAATTCTGATCAGTATTTTTGAAGAAAAAAAATAAAATGACTGATAATATTCATAAAATATATCATAAATATTGTGACAGAATCAAGTTGTTGAGATTCACTGCTTTCTAGATTCAAGAGTTGACCAACAATGAAGTATTTTTTATATGCGTCAAGGTGTGTAGAATACCAGAGTCAATGAAGTGGCAAGAGTAGAACTACTTTAACGACTTTTATAGCTTATTCAGATATCAAGGTGTGTAGAATACCAGAGTCGATAAAGTAGCAAGGGTAGAACTACTTCAACGACTTTTATACCTTATTGGGATATCTCGCTCATTTTACAACGCATATTTCGCGTTTGACTAGTAAATACACAATGATTGCTCAAAGTAGGCAAGACTCTCGATTGGAAGCGGTCTTCCACACAAACCTTCTACTATTCAATAAAAATCAACATTGACCAAGAGAGTGAAAATCTTTTCCTCACAGGGTTATTCTTATGGGATTCTTGAAAATTTTGAAATGAGTTTTCTCAGAAGTTGTATTACCAATCACGCCTCAAAACTATACAATATCGAATTAGATGAGGACACTTGTGTATGTCAAGTTTCAACTTATTTTGAATTTTCGATTGACCTGTGAAGCGCAAAAAAAAAACTTTTTTCGAGTATGGTGAAATTGAGTCTTTGCTACGCTCATCCAATCAACATTGACTAAGAGAGTGATAGGAATATGAAGGTATTGATGAAACGCTGGAGAGTGGTCTTGCGAGGTGTTACCTGTTGCACGTGGAGGAGCTTCATGACGAGGTCCTGAGGGATCTGCATCTGCTGCGCGGGCTGCGTGTTGAACGAGGCCAGGAGGTTGATGGCCTGCTCCGTCGACGTGTTGCTGCTGGGGTGCGGCGCGCGCGGGCCGGCCTGCTCCACGCCGCACTGGGACTTGTTGAACATCTGAAACACACCACCAACGTCACACACTCCGCACTTTACTGCTCAACGACCCCACCAACAGCTAGGTTATGCGGGGGTACGAATAAGCAGGTGATTATAATAGGTGAAAGGACGTTTACAAAAGCTCATGCCTTGTGCGGGACTTGAACCCACGCCCAGAGGTGACTTCGGTTTCTAATGTTGTTTCTTGGCTGACTGAGCTACAGAGGGTAGCAAGGATGGCCTGCGTCACAACTCGACTTATATTGAATTAAGATTTATAATTCTAGCTTACTCACTATTCTAATCATTCAGATACCAAAGAGGAAAAGGGTTTATTTTGCACTCACTATACATTCTACTATTATCCTTAATTCTTATTTTCCATATCTTTATTACCATTATATTTCTTGTTGTGTGTGCGGTGGAACTTGGAAGATTAGGTGAGATAAGGGATGTGGAAAGGGTGCAAAGGATTGCAGTTAGAAGGGTTACAGGTAGGGTTAGGAGGTGGAAATGGGGGGAGAATGAAAGGGGGGAGAGGGTGAGAATATTGGAAAGTCCATCTGAGATGATCCGAGACTTGGGATGGTGGGAATTGAAAATACGGAGAAAGGAGGATCGGATCTGTAATTTCTTCAGGGTAATGGAAGGAGAAGGGGGCTGGGGAGAGTTGAATAGGTTGATTGAAAGGAATAAGTCAGGGTATGGGGGTAGGCGAAGTCATGATAGAGCAGTAGTTATAAAGGGGGCTAGATTAGATGTCGGTAAGTTCTCTTTCTTGAATAGGACAGGTAGGGATTGGAATGGGCTTAGTAGAAGTATACTTGAGGTGGATGAAATAGGGTTGAAGCTATTCCGTCAGAAGGTTAGGGAGGCGATAGGATAGGATTGATAGGGAACTTGCCACCGCGCATTTATGTGCAACTGCAAGAGTTAATAATAATAATAATAACTGTTCATTTTCAGGCCATCATTCTAAATATAATTTGACATTTCATTTTTGTTCACGTTTGTTTGTTGATTCATCATGTTTATGCCACAGTCGAGCCCAAATAGGCTTTGTGAGCTCTTGTGTGGAATATATGCATCTTCTCCATAAGATACATCAAGGAAACAACAACAACAACAACAACCATTCCCAGCTCCGACCGTTGAGCTGTTTTCACCACGCTTTTTTAGCCGCATATGCTTGACAGTTATGCGACATCGACTTAAATAGATATAACTTATATCAGCTCGAAGCTATTGTAATTATCTGTGTTTCTCGCGCATTAGAATTTCAATATGTCATACTGTTCAAAAGTTATCACCAAAAATCGACTCCCATGGAGTGTTAACGCTGACCAATCATAATCCGTTCCATCGGAGCGACATGATACATCCTACCGTAGCAACAAGTCCATCAACTCTGGACAACACCTCACGTCTTGATTGGGGCGTCGTTAGGTCTACTCCGAATACAAACACAAACTCGGAGAAATGCTGAGAAAAAAGTAGCTGGCAATAAGAAAGTAGAATCCTGCAGAGTAAGCTAGCGGTCACATACAGTGGTCGATTGAACCACATTAAAATACATTCAATTATCTGACATTAAACGCAATAAAACTAGCACCTCGTAAACACATGTACGCACTCTCTACGTAGAGGCCAATGGGAAAATAATTATGTACGATATATAGTGAAGAGTTGTAGAAATACAGTTTCAAGTTTTTGTTCTCAGCTTTTGTCGCGTATACTTCTCAAAATATAGCATTTTGTAGCAAAATACTCTAAAACAATTCATTTGCAACTGGTATTCAAGGAGAGGGACAATTCACCCTCGGGTTCTCCACATGCTTTTGTATCTACACACGATGATGTTTCACACAATATCTGCCGTACAGCTCAATGTCATCGAAATCATGCATATTCAGTGAAATACTACAAAATACCCCACTCATCATTAGATACTCTGAAAAAGACACGTACTGTGAAAAATAGTTAAATAGAATAATATGATGTTGAACGAATCGAAATATTATGAAACAGAAAGATGACCTTCAAAAAGAAGAGGCGTCTTGGAATATTTAGATTCCATCGCCTATTTCATTAATGCTAAATTCCTACATCTCTACCTGTAGTATAATAATATATAATATTGCCATTTGAAGTGACAAATTACAATCTTTAGATTGTTCTCAGTAATATTCATGCATTACGAGGGAACGTTCGGAAGGCAAAAGGCACGTTTTCATGGCTCGCGGTGAGCGGCAGGTTTTTCCTGACCAATCAGAGAGGATGAAATTCCTGACGCTACACTTGTTGCTCTCTGCCGCAAGACATGAAATAAATCAAACTTTGTGGAAAAATGCCACACTTGAATTCCCTCACTCATACAAGAAGTAGGGTTATTATGTCTGAATATTACCTGAGAGCAGTACTTTACAAATATTCATTACTATTGTATTTACGTTCGATTGCGAGATTACGATACTTTTTTTTTTAATAACATCGAAACTTGATCCAAAATCATTGTTTCCCTATCAAGGCTTAAGATGAGAGTAGGATCGATATTAAAAGTCACTTTCCCGCCTGAATTGAACTTGAATTATTTATTTGAAGAAATCAATCAAATCTCGAAGTGGATGCAAAGAACCAGACGTTGTGACAGCGAGCCGTGAAAATGTGCCGTAAAGGAATGGGGAGCCCTGATTGGCTGGATACGTACCTCCATGAGCGTGACGGGCTGATGTCGCTGAGGGGCGGGGCCGTTGGTCGGAGGCCGAGGCTTACCGCTCGATACCTGAGCAAGCTGAGGAAACAACAACAACAAGAACAACGTTTGCTACAACACTACGCGTACGTGCCTCTACTAGCAAGCCACTACGATACCAGGTCTCTTGTTGTCACACGACACTGCCTCGTTGACAATACCAGCCTTTACACTCGTTAGTTTACCCCACCAACAGCTGGGTTATACGGGGGTAAGAATGAGCAGGTGATGATAGGTGAAAGGATGCTTACAGCAACCCATGCCTTGTGCACGACTCGAACCCGCGCCCAATGGTGACTTCAGTTCCTAATGCAGTGTGATAGATGACTGAGCCACCGGGGCAGCTAATTATATTCGTTCAATTGAGAAATAAACCAAGTGTAAGCCGATATAGAATTTCGAAAAAATACACCCGAGTCAAAAAAATTCCAAGGAATTATATCTCGTCTCGGGCTGTTTTAATTTAGTAATATTTGGTATACAGTGAAAGCTCTATGCATTGTTCCCAGATCCACGTCTTCCTGCTTCCAGCATTTACTTTATCCCACCCTGCGCCCACATGAATAATGTAGAATCATCCTGAATACTTTCAATTCCTCATTTCTTTGAGAAGCGAATGAGTTTCACTGCATATATACTTGCCGTCTGCCAGAGTGATTGTTCGAGAAGCGCTCTTATTAAACGTGGGGGGGTGGTGCGAGCACTCAGATTTTAGAGTTCGAGTTTCAAATTCGAGTTTAAGTTCAAATTTAGCCCAACTCAGACAATTTCAAGTTTAATTTTTTTGTTTACTAATTTTCTGTACTTGTACTGTCCCTAATATGAAACTTGATTTTTGTTTTTTATTTTAGGGTCCTTAGGATGCTGCTGATATGCAAATCTCGACCTAACAATTCTTTTCAACTCCAACTCGAACCTCGCGATTTTCTCTCACAGTCGCACACCGCTAGTTAAATGTATAGCTGGCGTATCTTGTTGAGCCAACGAGGCAATGTCACACGACAACGAGAAGCCCCTCGAGCCAACAGACCCCAGCCTACAAGAGTCACGCAGCTAAAACCTACGTTCAGGCATAATAGAAACCAAATTACAGCTAACGGCAAAGCACAAGAACAAGCAGCAGTCTTTCTGTGGGTACAAAGTACAAGCTCGGAAGAAGCCGGCGTCATGTGGTAGCTCTAGGGACAAAACTGTTCAATAAATCACCACTTGGTAGTAATTAATACTAGGGATGACATCGATTCTCAAAATCGGGAATCGATTCTCTATGCTCCAGAATCGATTAAAAATCGATTTTGAAAAAAAAAAATGAAAAAAAAAATTGGGAAAAAACTTTATTCTCAAAAAAGTAGTGTAGGCCTAATTTGAAACTTTTTTTCAACCTTTCCAAGGCGTTCACGTGCTAGACTAGCTGCTAGAGACTTCTTTGAACTGAACTGTACCATTTGGGTATTTCCGTCAACGTTCGGCTGTCAGACGTAACCGAAAGGATAGCTTGTGTCCAGATGGTAATATCTCAGCAATACAGAATAATATGGACAACGAAATGAGCCTGTATTGCAACGTGAAGAATTTAAAGTAAAAAAAAAAAAATTTAAATCGATTTTTTGATTTGAGAATCGTTTTACATCAAAATCGATTCTTAATCGATGTTATCCCTAATTAATACCATCGCATATGATGTAACATCCTTCAGAAAAATAGTTGAATCCCGATTGGTCAATGACGTGATACATAAAGTTCATGACCACGTATTTCAATCGTATTCGTACATGCTAAATACAAAGATTTGTCACTAGTCATAACTGTTGACTTTAATTTCTAATTCAATTTTTTTTTTTCAAACGAGTTCTAATCTTGCCTGACCTGTCTTCAAGGTACAAGGTAATAGGAATGTTTAGTAAGAGTAGCCTAGAGAGGCTGTATTTGAGAGAGAGCGGCCAACTACGCGCACGGACGCCATTAATTGTCCGAACAGACTTCAGATGCCACAGTGACAGACAGCTGTTTGGACGAATAATGGCGTCCGTGCGCGTAGTTGGCCGCTCTCTCCCAAATACAGCCTCTCTAGAGTAGTCAAGGTATAAGAGTGTATAATAACCAGAAATGTAATTAACCGTAGTTGATGGCTCATTTGAATTTGCTAGTAATGTCTCCGCCATCAGGCACTGACATAATAACTTTTTATTGTCCAATTATCTATGATATCTTTCAATGTGTTATTAGAACTTTATTACCAGTATTAATACTATTTATGTGACAGCCTTTATTATTCTACATGATTGTTTTTCAATTAATTAGCTAGCTACATGTAAAGGAAGGTACAAAAATACCATACACTTCTAACTAACTCCAACCCACGGTCAAACTGCAGAAACAAAAATATTTCTATCCATCACACCAACCTGGGGCCTCCTTATACGTTGTAACTGTCGTAAGCAGTCACTTGATACCACCGTCACACTTTACGAGTCCACAGGAGTCGATTTAGCAATATCAGTTTTCTGGTGATAGCTTTTGAATGGTATGAGATATCAAGATTCTAATGCACGAGAAACACAGATAATCATAATAGCTCCAAGACGATGTAAGTTACAATGTCGCATAACTCTTGAGTGACATAAGTTATATGGTTATATGGCTATAAGTTTTTTTTTTTTTTATATCGAAACTTGATACAAAATCATTGCTCCCCAATGAAGGCTATGGATGAAAGATGGGATCGTTTGGACGGGGCACCGCAAGGGCGATCTTACTACCCCATTTTGATTTGATAAAAGTCTTTCAGTTTCCGAACGTCCGGAACACATCAAGACCGTTTCTGTGATATGTATCCGGACACAAAACACACGAATGTTGAGATCTTCCACTTTGAACCAAGTCTCTCGGGCAATGATCACTTCTTTCCATTAACAGCAGAAAAATAAGTTATAACTTATAACTTATTATAACTTATAACTTATTATTATATCATCTTGAAGCAATTATAATTATCTGTGATTCTCGCGTATCAGAATTCTGATATCTCATACCGTTCAAAAGTTACGGTAACACCAGAAAACTGATATTTTGCTGAATCGACTCCAGTGGACTCTTAAAGTGTGACGGTTGTATCAAGTGACCGCGTACCACAGTCACAACGTACGGGAACGAGGCTCCAGATCTCGCTGATGTATCTACAATCAAGTCCGACACGGGCTTCAAACGAGTGCAGCTACGAGATACTTCAACAGCAAGCATTCGCTAGAGATGAGAGTCACGCACCTTGTCCTGTTAGTGGGTTAGCGGTCCAGTGCTGGTACTAACAACGGTGCACTACTGACTGACTAGCGCCGACAGCGCTAATGATTCTACGTCGGAGAAGTGCAAGTTGGACTTTATTGAACAAGTATATTCATGATTAGGTATTGCATTAGCGACACTGTCATATTCTTGGCAGACGTTACCGCACTTAGGAGACATGTCACGTTGCTATCTGGGCTTCATTTTGGAGGACAATCAACTATTTTTATAGACTAAATTTATGTTTGTATAATTCTCACCCTAATATCTACATCTTCAATGACACCAGTTTTTTTATCGAATGTCATTATTTAGGCTAGAGTATAATTTAATACCGTAGTCTGTTTATTTAGTATGTCATATTGTTCACCAATATGAACAAAAAAAATATATAAAAGTATCTAAAAATGTTGAATTTGAACTGTGTGAAAATTGACTACTAGTGATTGACCCACCCACAAACGTCATAAAACTAAACATCCAATCAAATGGGCTGTTTCTTATGTGGGTAATTTGACATTACCTATCAGAGTGCCTCTAAATGCCCACATGAAGTTGTAGATCTAGGTGGCCCACCGATAAGCCACGCCTATCACTAGTGGTCAATTGCTAATTGTGTGCATTTTCAAACGATATGAAAGTCAATAAAATGAGTCTGAAAAAAATATATAGAGCTATATATAAAAAACTAACGAAGCGTGACATTTGATAGTATGCCTGTTAGAAGGTGAGTAATATCAAAATTTCAATCGAAACACAACAAAATTTGTTCTGAAATTACTAACCAGCTAATCAAATGACAAAGATTCACAATGTTTTCATTCCTCCGAGATTACGATGAAAGTCCTTGATAGCACGCGAGGCCGTCGACCAAAATATCAGTTTAATAACTTCAGACCGGTCAGGTGTCAAGGTACCAGAAGTTGTGTAACAGAGACGCAGGTCTGTCGATAACACTCTGAAGAGCCATTGAAATCACTAACCGACATTTGCACGGGACATTCTGTTCCAACCGTAAGCCCGAGACATTCATGCGGTACAGTCCAGTCAAGCATCAGTGTGGTGTCAAACAATACCCATATGAAGGGGTGAGCGAATTCATGTTTTTCATTTCAAACCGAATCCGAATCTTTTTAACATGCATTGTGAAGCGTAATAATGGGACAAACGACACTGCTGATCAAGTTACACTTGATCCAGAAAGTGAAAATCCTATCTCAGCATTCTCATAATTACCCTGCATAAAACATTTTATGCAGCACAAGTCTAAACATTACGGCAATTGTTCTTGAGAATGGAGAATGAAATGTTGCCACGTTTTTGGTACCAAGATTCAAAATTTTTTAATCTTTAATCTTGGACCGAATCCAAATCTGAAAGTGGATTCGAATTTGATTCGAAAAACATGGATTCGCTCACCCCTACCCATTTGAATGAAAGAAGTTTGAATAAGGCCCGGTATTACCACGGCCAGTTAGTATTTATCTGACAGTTGGTGAAAACAAATAGCATGTGTAACCATGGTGATAACAAGTTTGAACTGTCAGATAAAGACTAACTGGACTTGGTAATACTGTGCCTAAGGGAAATATTTAACATCCAGTTGAAGCTCTGTAGGGGCCACCCTTACCGGCACTGTCACTTGAAGTAACACGCTAGGCTGGCCAGCTCAAAGACTGTGATTGGTTGTTGTTTACTCTAGTCACGGTTTCTTGACTCGCGAACACTTGACTTGCTTCGTAGCCCACCTCAAGAGTAAGATTTCGTGCTAACCAACAAGGGAACTACTGATCTACCTCTACTGGTAAACAATAACCAACGAACGTTCTAACCTCTTTGAGCTAGTCAAGTCTGGGATGATATTCCAAGCGACTGTAGCGGTGAGGGTCCAGAACTGTTGTTTGAAGTACAGCGAACGTTTCATCATCATGGTTTGAATTAACCAGGGTTCAATATAAAAATGTTATTGTGCATCCTGGAAGAATAATAGGTAGGCCCGGCTGAAAACGACGGAACACTGTCGCTTTTCAAGGGATCAGAACTAGACTCTGGTTATACGGGAGTAAGATGGGATAAAATGTACGGTACGAGCGGGAAAGATCCATCCAGGCTTCCCTGTACAGTAAACCCTGTTGAATTCAAACCAATCGTTCAAATGGTGCTGTACTTCACACGACAGTCTGGCCGCGACCCAGTGCCGGCAGACGTGAGACCATAGATACATATCACCTCACCGAGACACGTTACTCCTGCAGCCGATAGCGACATGTGCTCGTTCTAATCTCGGCAGCCATATTGGACATTTGCAAATAGAATCCAAGTAAGGCATTCTATAATGTCTCTAATATATGTTGAATATGTGGGAAACTTCCCGGTTTGCTGCGCGTTGTGAAGCTACTGCCGAGAGTAACGTATCTCGGTGATGTGGATCTGTGTGGCGAGACTCACCAGCTTCTTGAATGCCGCCACCTCTTCAGTCTTCTTGGGGGTCATGGCGGGCTTGCTGTCCAGCCCCTGTTGCCGCATGCGAGCCTCCAGCTCCTCCACGCTCTGGATCTTACCGCCACTCTCTGAAACACACAGCGGCACGGTTACAAGCAGGCCTGCGGGTTCGTGCTGACAACAATGACCAGACGTGTTGCCATGGCGGGCTTGCTGTCCAGCCCCTGTTGCCGCATGCGAGCCTCCAGCTCCTCCACGCTCTGGATCTTACCGCCACTCTCTGAAACACACAGCGGCACGGTTACAAGCAGGCCTGCGGGCTCGTGCTGACAACAATGACCAGACGTGTTGCCATGGCGGGCTTGCTGTCCAGCCCCTGTTGCCGCATGCGAGCCTCCAGCTCCTCCACGCTCTGGATCTTACCGCCACTCTCTGAAACACACAGCGGCACGGTTACAAGCAGGCCTGCGGGTTCGTGCTGACAACAATGACCAGAAGTGTTGCCATGGCGGGCTTGCTGTCCAGCCCCTGTTGCCGCATGCGAGCCTCCAGCTCCTCCACGCTCTGGATCTTACCGCCACTCTCTGAAACACACAGCGGCACGGTTACAAGCAGGCCTGCGGGCTCGTGCTGACAACAATGACCAGACGTGTTGCCATGGCGGGCTTGCTGTCCAGCCCCTGTTGCCGCATGCGAGCCTCCAGCTCCTCCACGCTCTGGATCTTACCGCCACTCTCTGAAACACACAGCGGCACGGTTACAAGCAGGCCTGCGGGTTCGTGCTGACAACAATGACCAGACGTGTTGCCATGGCGGGCTTGCTGTCCAGCCCCTGTTGCCGCATGCGAGCCTCCAGCTCCTCCACGCTCTGGATCTTACCGCCACTCTCTGAAACACACAGCGGCACGGTTACAAGCAGGCCTGCGGGCTCATGCTGACAACAATGACCAGACGTGTTGCCATGGCGGGCTTGCTGTCCAGCCCCTGTTGCCGCATGCGAGCCTCCAGCTCCTCCACGCTCTGGATCTTACCGCCACTCTCTGAAACACACAGCGTCACGGTTACAAGCAGGCCTGCGGGCTCATGCTGACAACAATGACCAGACGTGTTGCCATGGCGGGCTTGCTGTCCAGCCCCTGTTGCCGCATGCGAGCCTCCAGCTCCTCCACGCTCTGGATCTTACCGCCACTCTCTGAAACACACAGCGGCACGGTTACAAGCAGGCCTGCGGGCTCGTGCTGACAACAATGACCAGACGTGTTGCCATGGCGGGCTTGCTGTCCAGCCCCTGTTGCCGCATGCGAGCCTCCAGCTCCTCCACGCTCTGGATCTTACCGCCACTCTCTGAAACACACAGCGGCACGGTTACAAGCAGGCCTGCGGGCTCGTGCTGACAACAATGACCAGACGTGTTGCCATGGCGGGTAGCTGTTCCAGTCAAAGTCCGAGCACCACCGGTTGAATGCGGTTCGATCGTCACACTTCCCTTTTATTTCTACCGGTTCAAAGATCAATCGTTTTCATAAACTAGATTATTTGCTTCAGATTATTATTATTATTATTATTATTGTCAGTATTATATTTTATTATAATTACAGATTTTTCATCATTATCTAAAACTTGTCACAAAACCATAGTTTCCCTGAGAAGGCAAAGGATGAGAGTTTAGTATCGTTTGAACAAGGGCGATCTCGACACCACAGAGTTCAGATTCGTTGAAATTTAAAAACATTTCTTCTGGACTCTGAAATTCTTCAGTTGAAATGGAATCATTATTCAATTTTGGAATCATTTGTGCCGTTCTAGTTTCTGCCAATAGATCGAGTAACGTGAAATGATTTGTGTGGGAACACACACGAACGATGATATTGTGAAGGACGAGACGTGAAAGACAAGTCTCGACTCTTTATTCCACGTGCGTGCTCTCATTAATAGACATGTCTGCCTGTCGGACTCACCCAACGACTTGATGGAGGTCGGCTTGGGCTTGGCGCCGTCCCCCTGGCCCCGCTGCAGCATCTCCAGCAGGGAGGTGGACTGGGGGGCGGGCGGCTGGGCGGCCGGCGGGGCGGGGGCGGGGGCGGGCCGGGGTGCCCCTGAGTTGGCCGCAGGAGAGATCGGGGCAAAGTACACCTCCGAGTCGCCCATCGCGGGGATCGTAATACTTTGGTCGGTGAAATCTGGACAAAACACATTGTTGGATGAGTAACGACCCCGCCTACAGCTAGGCTACATGGGGGTACGAACGAGCAAGTGATGATGAAACATAGAAATAATGAGTCATGAGGTGGTTAAAACTTATTTACAAATTTCAAGTTTTTTACAACCATTTTTTACAACCATTTTTTACAAATTGTGCTGTATTTTAAATAGTTCTGACCTTTACAGAGTTTTAACCCAAAGCTTGAATGTTATTTTTTTTTCATCATCATCATTTTGTTCTTACAGTTGTCATACACAGATATAAATACATTAAAAATACAAGAGGTCGTGTAGCGAAATTTATTCCTTTTTAAAGGCTGAATTGGTGAATTCAAGACACTTGGACCTATTCAAGATGGCAGGAAAAAAAGGAATTTAAATTAAGAGTAGAAATTATATAAATGTGAATTGATAAAACATGTGGAGACGGAAGAAAGAGAAGAAGTTGATGTGAAGAATCCTGCAATTTACAAGTGACAAAATTACAATACTGACAAGGTGCAATTATTACACCTTTATAACTAAAAATGGGTATTTTTTAATCCTTTAAATTCTAAATTGAGTTCAACGACACACTCTAATGATAACAAAGAGCTATTGGTGCTGGGTAAATGATTAATGAGATGATAGGATGAGGTTTGCTGGATATATAATATTAGACAATGTCTACACATTGAAAAATGTACTACGTCAGCTAATTGACAACTAGTGATTGACCCGCCCACAAATGTCACAAAACAGAACATCCAATCAAATCGGCTTTGATATGTGGGAAATTTGACATTCACCTATCACAGTATCTCTAAAATCCCACATGAAGTATAGATCTAGGTGGCCCGACGTTCAGCCACGCCTATCACTAGTGGTCAATTAAACACAAATACAAATACAAAATATTGGGAAGATAGTGGGAAGGAAGCGGTTGTGGCCTACATTGTAGGAACTATCCCATCATCAGCCAAGACTGAAGGGGAACCACGATCGAACCAGGTCCGATATGCCCCTCACCTCCCGGATGACACGAGCGCCATGGGTTGGGACTCACCGTTGATGATGTTGTTGAGCATTTCGTCGTGCATGGAGCTGCGGCGGCTGTCTGGCCGGTTGGGGGGGCTCTCTCGGTGGAAGTAGCGGCTGAAGCGCGACCCCCCCGGCCCCTCCACCTCCGTGCCATTCTGAAACACACCGCGTCCGTCACGCTTCCAATCCGCATCGTAACATGAGCCAGGCATAATAGACACACTGACTTATATAAACTATAGGCTTCTGTCAAGCATCAAATGACAAACAATTGTTACCATAGCAACACAGCAAACTGGTAGACTACCAAACATACAACTGATGGACATTGTTGACACGTCACTTGACAAAAGCCTTCGAGATACTCCATTCAGTAACTATCAAATCTAGAATGCCGTGAATACCGTCAACTTGGTTCTGCTATTATTTCCATCTATTTCTCGAATAAAAAACATTACCGGTAATTGAATTATTATCTTAAAAACAGTTGGTCCAAATTGCATACAAATCTGTAATACATTGAAACCTCTATTCATCGTTCCTGGATGCATCGTTTTCCTGTTTGTATCATTCATTTCTTGTCACCCCACTCCCATATAATCAATGTTGAATTTTCCTGGATGGATGGTTTTCCTGGTCCCTTGAGAGACGATGGATAGAGGTTTCACTGTAATGCGTATCATTTATGTGTTTGCATTCAGTGAAAAATGCACCTTGCGTACTACCAACGCAGCCCTCGATGCATGTTGAGTACTACCAACGCAACCCTCAGTGCATGTTGCGTGATACGGATGAAACAAGCTCGAGACTCACCGACAGCAGGTCTGGCAGGGCGTCGCTCTTGAGGAAGTCGTCGAGGAAGTTGTAGTCGGCGGCCAGCTGCTCGTCGTCCGCCGCGTCCTGCGCTCGCCACGCCTTGTCCTGCGGCGCCTCGGTGGCTCGGTCGTCGGCCGCAGGCTCCTTGGGGGGCGGGGACTTGGGCCGCGGCGCCGCCACTACCACCTTGGGCGGCGCCGGCTCGGGCTTGCGGTTCAAGGTCACGCGGCTCACTGCAACACAACGCACGTCTCTTGTCACCGGCCGTACAACAAGTACAAACTACGGGGGCCGTTACATATCGTCCCTCAATACCGCGTATCTCACAATTTGCTCATTGTTCAGGGGACAACAAAATGTGTTTCATAACTCCAGAACTGACTTTAGGAACATCCTATGAATGTGTATTTAGTAACTTGATACTCAGGAAAGCGATTCTGTTCCAAATTTCCCTCGTTTGCTTCATCCTGACATTATTGATCACTTACGCGGAAAAGCGGTGCCGATTTTTGCCACTTAGGCAGTGTTACAACACTATACTATAGATGATACTAATGTCAAACACGTGGAGATCAAGTTAACCATGGAAGCTGGCTGATACGCAGTATTGTCGTGGCCATCTGGATATTTGCGCTTTCGTTTTCAGTTCTTAGAGTGTTTTGATTGGTTCCCGTGAGTTTCCCGCGTTACAAAATGAACCCAATGACACCACAGAATACAAATCAATCATAAAGTGATTTTTCGAAAAAATGTCAGATACGCGGTTTCGCCACTTGGGCGACGATATGATAATTGCAAATTATGTTAACGTAACTTTATCATCGATATATTGATCGAAATATATCGAAACTCAATTTTCAATCGACGTCGAATCGAATAAGACAGGAAATAATGAATGAAAAAAGAGACCAGAAGTCATCGTACTCGCTCAAGTATGAGGTACTGTTTCACTTTCAGTTCATTTTCACCCATTTTACATGCAAAATATATATTATATTTATATAATTAAAATGGGGTGGTGAGATCGCCCTTGTGGTGCTCCGTCCAAACGATCCTATCTTTCATCCATAGCCTTAATTGGGAAACAATGATTCTGTATCAAGTTTCGATGTTATTAAAAAAAAAAAAATTATATTTACATATAAATTTATGTATGTGTTTATATTTACAGTGAAATATCCAACTATCGATGTTATTGAAAAGAAAAAGAGCTATTTGTCTGGTGTAATAGTTGATTGTACTGACCGGTCTTGCCGTTAGCCTTGTACGTGCTGCCCGGCTTCTTGGCGTTGGGCGCGGGGTCGTCGGACTCGTCGAACCCACGCAGCTCGATGGTGTCGTGCTGCGACGTGGGCCCCGCAGAGAACCACTCGGGCTCCTCCTCTCGGTTGTCATAGCGACCACGCTGGCCTCCGTACCGGCTCGTGGCGCTGCGGTGCCGGTCCTTGTCACTGAAACACAACGTCACGCTCACTTAGAACCACTCTGTTGTCATAGCGACCACGCTGGCCTCCGTACCGGCTCGTGGCGCCGGTCCTTGTCCCTGAAACACAACGTCACGCTCACTTAGAACCACTCGGTTGTCATAGCGACCACGCTGGCCTCCGTACCGGCTCGTGGCGCCGGTCCTTGTCCCTGAAACACAACGTCACGCTCACTTAGAACCACTCGGTTGTCATAGCGACCACGCTGGCCTCCGTACAGGCTCGTGGCGCTGCGGTGCCGGTCCTTGTCACTGAAACACAACGTCACGCTCACTTAGAACCACTCGGTTGTCATAGCGACCACGCTGGCCTCCGTACCGGCTCGTGGCGCTGCGGTGCCGGTCCTTGTCCCTGAAACACAACGTCACGCTCACTTAGAACCACTCTGTTGTCATAGCGACCACGCTGGCCTCCGTACCGGCTCGTGGCGCTGCGGTGCCGGTCCTTGTCCCTGAAACACAACGTCACGCTCACTTAGAACCACTCTGTTGTCATAGCAACCACGCTGGCCTCCGTACAGGCTCGTGGCGCTGCGGTGCCGGTCCTTGTCCCTGAAACACAACGTCACGCTCACTTAGAACCACTCTGTTGTCATAGCAACCACGCTGGCCTCCGTACAGGCTCGTGGCGCTGCGGTGCCGGTCCTTGTCCCTGAAACACAACGTCACGCTCACTTAGAACCACTCTGTTGTCATAGCGACCACGCTGGCCTCCGTACAGGCTCGTGGCGCTGCGGTGCCGGTCCTTGTCCCTGAAACACAACGTCACGCTCACTTAGAACCACTCGGTTGTCATAGCGACCACGCTGGCCTCCGTACAGGCTCGTGGCGCTGCGGTGCCGGTCCTTGTCACTGAAACACAACGTCACGCTCACTTAGAACCACTCGGTTGTCATAGCGACTACGCTGGCCTCCGTACCGGCTCGTGGCGCTGCGGTGCCGGTCCTTGTCACTGAAACACAACGTCACGCTCACTTAGAACCACTCGGTTGTCATAGCGACCACGCTGGCCTCCGTACCAGCTCGTGGCGCTGCGGTGCCGGTCCTTGTCCCTGAAACACAACGTCACGCTCACTTAGAACCACTCGGTTGTCATAGCGACCACGCTGGCCTCCGTACCGGCTCGTGGCGCTGCGGTGCCGGTCCTTGTCCCTGAAACACAACGTCACGCTCACTTAGAACCACTCGGTTGTCATAGCGACCACGCTGGCCTCCGTACCGGCTCGTGGCGCTGCGGTGCCGGTCCTTGTCCCTGAAACACAACGTCACGCTCACTTAGAACCACTCGGTTGTCATAGCGACCACGCTGGCCTCCGTACCGGCTCGTGGCGCTGCGGTGCCGGTCCTTGTCACTGAAACACAACGTCACGCTCACTTAGAACCACTCGGTTGTCATAGCGACCACGCTGGCCTCCGTACCGGCTCGTGGCGCTGCGGTGCCGGTCCTTGTCACTGAAACACAACGTCACGCTCGCTCAGCCGAAGTGTTTTAGGGTGATGTTGGGAGATGATTAAGGTGATAAGGTTTGAACCACAAAATTACAGGTTTCATGACCAGGCCAAAAAACTAGAGGATGTGCAAGCACTCGAATTTTCAAGTTTGAGTTGAAATTTGGTTGAGCTTGAAAATTATAAGTTCGATTATTATTTTTTATTTTTTGTGCAATTTTTCTGTACCTGTATTGCTCTGGATATAAAACGTGATCATTTTTCTCGGATTCAAGGGTCCAGAGGAGGCTGCTGACATGCAAATTTTGACCAAACCATTTTTTCTTTCAACTCTCAACTTGAAACTCGGGTTTTTATTTAGCCTCGATTCAATTATTTGAAACCAATTAGCTTCAACACCAGAACTGCGCTTGATTTGTTTGTCCTATGTGAATCATGAGTTATGACAACATTACCGCTTCTGTATGGAAACATGACGAGAGTCGAGTAATGTCGACGTAACAAATAAACAAAGGGCCGGGTCTTCGAGGAAAAATGAAATAACTATCATTTTTTAAATTGAAATGATGATTTTCAGTTTCCTCCGAAATTGGGGAAATAAATATCATCAACATTTGTTAACACTTTATCTGGCATGCATTCCACTGTCAAAACTACCCCACTTGGCAGCCATTCCAGCTGTTTTATAAGGTTACACTAAATAATTCATCGCATCACTATTTATTTGTCCATCACTTTGAAACTTTTTGCAGTTTGTCAGTACAAGTCATTTATAATTGTTCTGCTTTCAAAGATATCATTTTACTGTCACCGTGGCAAAACAATTCCGATTCAATTTGGTTTTGCGTTAGCCGCGGATTTCTAAACTCCATGTTTCATAACACTACTTTTGACATTTTGCCTAATGTCACAAGTCACTTTGATAATTATTTGCTTTCAAACCATTTACACCAACTTCAAGCAAAAAAATTCTTCATTTAAATCTATTCATTCTGCGCTAGGTTGGCAAGTTAAAAAGTATCCATTTACTTCCGAAAGTTGGCGATAGCGTACGGTTTTCGACGATGAAATGAAAACCGATATATCGGTCGTTGCCAGGGAACGTGTGGGCGAAAGATCACCGATATATCGGCACTTGCCAGACAAAGTGTTAAAATCTAGTTCCCCAGTGATCGAACTAACTGAGCTAGCGAGAGTGATCAAACTAACTGAGCTAGCGAGAGTGATGGAACTAACTGCGCTAGCGAGAGTGATCCGAGTGGAAGGGGGACTCACCCGCCGCCGAAGTCTCTCCCGTAGGGCCTCCTCTCGAAGCGGTCTGCCTCCCGGTCGCGGCCAGTCCCCCGCTGGAAGGGGTTGAAGTCGGCGGGGGGCTCGGCCTCCTTGTCCCGGTCCAGGCGGAAGTCCCAGGAGTCCCGCTCGCGAGCCAGGATGCGCCCGCTGCCGATACGACGGGCCGGGATCTCGCGGTGGATCTCTCCTCTACACACAAGCACGCACTCCGTTAGACCAAAACAATTCACTTCTAGGCTGAGAACAAATACAACTTGGATCTCATGTTCATTTTGTAGACATTATATTTATTTATATATAGGCCTATTGTATTTTTCATTTTATTTTTTATTATTTTGTATATCATATCAAATTTTTCAAACAAAAATTACATTGATAGATATTGTAATAAGTAGGCCTATATAACAACAAAGGAGAAAGAAGGAAAAAGAAAAAAAAGAAAAAAAAAGAATATCAGGATAATAAGAACATTGATGTTTCTCTCTAATGTAAATGTTTAAATAATGTTTTCCATCTCTGAAATTATTAGTCATCAGATTCATTGTTTGTTGGATGAGTTATCTTACTTCAATTATTCATCGGGGTGGTAAGAACGTCCTTGTGGTATTTCGTCCGAACGCTTCTACCTTTCAAAATTATGATTAAATTAATTATATTATTATTTCAAAATATAGCAACTTTGATATATTATTATATTGCAATACATTTGCAAATTCGATCGGCAATAAAAAATGAAAAATAAAAATTCAATGGACAACAAAAAATAAATCTCTATCCATCTACTAGATGCGAGTACAAGTCGCATGTGAACATGCCGCAATGCTGTCGGGAAGTGGGGCGTTACCTGTCGCGGTCCGCCTTGCCCGGGCTATCGGGTCGTCGGGGGGCCGGGGGGGGCTGGGCCTGCGTCACGAAGCAGCCCGAGTTGAAGCTGCGCCGCTGGGGGCTCAGCACGATCCCGTCCTGCTCCTTGCGCAGACGCTCGCGCGGGTCACCAACACGACGCTGGAAATATAAATACATGACACGTTCACAAAATGTCCGCAAGGCCCGATACAGGCTTGTCTATGGTTAGATGAGCGTAGTGAAGATTTCCATTTCATAGAACGAACAAAAATTGGGCTTCGTTTTCATGTTTTTTTGTGCGCGGCATTTAGGTCAGAAAAAATGAACAATTGACTTGAAACTTTTTATACCACAATCTTACCACAATAGGCCTAGGTTGGAATTGTTCTTCAGAAAAATTGGTTCAACGTTTTTTTCGAAAAAAAAAATCGGAAAGTTTGAAAAATCCCTGGTATAACAATAAGATTTTGTTCAACTTGACATTTGGTTACATTTGGTCAAGTTGATTTCATATTTGAACACTACTTTCAAGAATAGTATTTTAAACGGTCCAGCTCAATCCCTTCAAAATCGTGCAAATTTTCACGAAATGGCTAAATATAGGCTCTTAATTTAGTAAATACTATGAAAGATACATTTATAGTGAAAAATAGTGAAATACTGTAGCATATGATGATAAATGAATGGAAATAACATGAAATATGAAGAAAACCAAAAATATATATCCTTGTGAAATATTTGGATTTGATAGTCTATCTTGATGCTAAATTCCTGCATCTGTAAATATAAAGTACAGTCATTGAACCTTTCCGTTCCTATATATTATTCTCAAATAGAAGATTGAATACGTAAGTTGGGTCAAGCAATCGTCACGACGACCACAAAGTACAGGAAAGAGCCCCCTGAATCTTATTCTCAATCTGGCCTCTTCATAACCCTTCCCGACTGCCTTCAAACGCTTCCTAGCGCGTTATTGTCGTTGAGATATCGGAAGCGGTACCTTGTGGTTGTCTGCGGGCGGCTGGTTCAGTTCGTCGGGCGGCGTCTCCGACCTCTTCCGGTCCAGATGCCATCTCTCCGGGTCCCAGACTCCTCGCGAGCTGCGGCAACAGACACAAGCCACTCTCACTTCACACCGCATTCCCTCGCTCTCTGTCACCTGCATATTCTCCTAGTCTACCTTCTGCGTACATCCATCAGTATATGCATCATTGTGAATTGAGATAAGAATGAGAAACATTGGTCAACATATCAACAGAAAAGCAATATCAAACTATTTCTAATTACGTACTGATTGAAAAAAAAATATACAAAAAAAATTAAAAATGAAGACAAAATTCTTTTCATATTTCTACAAGCTTCAACTTCCCTTATATTGTTCCTGCCCATTATATCCTTCAAAGTGTGAAGCTCGATTATTAACCACCACTAATAATGGATGTTGAATGGTAAAATTAAACAAACTTCTAAACAATTATGATCTGAACTGGAATGTAACTATTGAGTAAGTTGTACTGGACACAAGAAAGCAGACAATCGTACTGTACACAAGCCCTCACAACCATCGTGACTGACCGACAGACCGATACAAGCAACTAGGGATGACATCGATTCTCAAAATCGGGAATCGATTCTCTATGCTCCAGAATCGATTAAAAATCAATTGTGAAAAAAAAAAATTGAAAAAAAAAAATTGGAAAAAAGTTTATTCTCAAAAAAAGTAGTGTAATTTGAAACTTTTTTTTCAACCTTCCCACGGCGTTCACGTGTAAAATAGCTGCTAGAGACTTCTTTGAACTGTACTGTACCATTTGGGTATTTCCATCAACGTTCGGCTGTCAGACGTAACCGAAGGGATAGCTTGTGTCCAAATAGTAATATCTCAACAATACAGAATAATATAGACAACGAAATGAGCACTTATTACGACGTAAAGAAGTACAGCACTGAACTGAGAAAAAAAAAAAAATTGGGGGAAAAATCAATTTTTTGATTTGAGAATCGTTTTACATCAGAATTGATTCTTAATCGATTCTCGATTAATCGATGTCATCCCTACTAGCAACGTACTCCCCCGTGACCGCGCACCATTGCATGCACAACCTGGTAACATCTCGGAACCACGCATAACCTCAAAACTTGTTTGCATCAACCATTGAGGACTTAATTTTATTGGAACATTTACAAACATTCAATAAAACTGTACATAAATACCAACACAAGATATAAATGTGTGAGAAAATATTCATTTTGAAGCCCTTGTATTGTTTTCAAGATGGATTATTTGATTATGAAATAAGCACTAAAACTAGAAGTCTGAAAATGAGGAGAATTGTATATTTTGAGGAGCTGAATGCTAATAGACTACACCATGGCTAAGCTATGAGCAACGAACGTTCCCAAACAAGCTGTAGACGGAGCATGCAAATATGTTAACGGAGTGCGTTGTTCGTTTTGAAACCCTGCAAGGACAGCTTTCAAGCACGAAATGTGGTAATATTTACAAGACAAACCACCCTTACTCAAATATAAGACGACTCTAGTTACAAACATTTACATTTGGTAGTTACAGAGTGTGTGGGACTCCATTTACCAAATATCACTTTTTTGGCAATAACTTTTGAACAGTACGAGATTTCAAAATTTTGATAGAACAGCAACACATGTTTTTAATACCATCATGTTGGTATGTATGAAAACATTCAACCTATATCGCCTAATTATATAAATTATATATAATATTTGTATTTATTCACAGTTTAAAGAAAACATGATTACATGTATAAGCCAAGTCAGAATTAAAAATAAGTGGTCTACAAATGGTGTTAAAATGCAATTTAACAACATGAATAATAATGAATAAAAATTGTCGTGTATATAAAATAGTTCATCTTGAACGTCAAGTCATTAAGAGTAAAGATATTTGTCTGCACTGTAGTAAGACTGATTGATGCTATATAAGTTGAATAGTCCTTATTTATGTTGTGCCGAATGTATTGAAAATACTTGTTTCTGTTGAATTAGAATATTGACATCTCGTACTGTTCAAATGTTTGGGCCATAAAACTGATATTTCTCTAAATCAACTCCCACGTGCTCAAGATCCTAGCGTAGGAGATCTAAGGTAACGTAGGACTTCTACCAGCAATAATGAAGAACGCGTGGGAGTCAATTCAACAAAATATCACTTTCTGCAGCTATCTTTCGTCGAACCCTCTCCTGTCGTTTGTCCCACGGCCCCGTCATCCATTATCGCAACGTTCGTCTCAACCCCATCTATCAGCAAATTATAGCAATGTTATCTGATGAGTCGGCAAGTCACAGCCCTCTGAACCTGTGATACATTATAGAGAGGAAGTTGATGGACACAGAACTAACAACGTAGATTGCCTCCACGTTTTAATGATGTTTCAAATGTCGTGGTTGGAATTAGATGAAGTGAGTTGTTGGAATATGCCGAGTGTCAAATGTGTTGTGATGGAATCAACCTGACGGCCGGCACAAAGCAACGCAGCTACTAGTATTCAATCTGACCCGAGGAGTCGACCGAGGGTAGATTATCATGACCGGGAAGGGTTGAAAACCATTAAATTCAGTAAAAACTCATCTTGTGAACCTACGACTTGAAAGAGCCGCAGTATTTTATCTAAATGTTGAAAAAACAAATGAAACATTTCCTTCATTTCTTTTTTTTTGAATTTGCTTCAATTTTCCCCCCAACTTTTAGACAAATTCAGTTGAAATTTAATCACAGTTTTTGTATGGTTATAAATTTTGAAGAAATTAAAAGAAATCTGTGTTTCAATCAACTTATAATTTTGGCAAATAGTAGCTTGACAAGTGATCTACTCAAAGTGAATGTCTGCTGAACCAACTCCCACGTGATGTGATTACACGTACAGGCTCGACATGGCAGGTGCCTCGGTCCTGCGGCTGACTGACGTGAGCCATCACGCCACCAAACTGTCCGCTCTCTCATCTCATACTCATCAGTACACTAGATAGGCAAATTCACCTTCAATACTACGCCTACACTGGATAGTCAAATTTACCTTCCCGTATTTAATAGCCATTTTATTTCATATAAGAAACATCATTCAACATTTTTCCTTGATAAATAAATATGATTATGATATGATCATGATATTGATAAATGTTGATGAATATGTCACTAGAGACGAGACAGTTTGGTTAGGTCACAGCGTACGAGGCCCCAGGTCTCGCGGCCCGAGCCGAAGGCCGGCGGAGCACAACAAACAACCATGACAGAACACATCGAGATCTTGAAGAGGAGACGTGGAGAGAGGTGCCC
This sequence comes from Brachyptera risi, assembly GCA_964007535.1. Classification (NCBI taxonomy): domain Eukaryota; kingdom Metazoa; phylum Arthropoda; class Insecta; order Plecoptera; family Taeniopterygidae; genus Brachyptera; species Brachyptera risi. Next base: position 49,780,378 of record OZ023331.1, read on the forward strand.
ACAACCCGACCCAGGCAGCAGCTTACCTCAAGAGATAGGCTCATCACACAATATACTAGTCAAGACTGACGTTCCGGCTTGCATCTACAGCGAACGAGCACAAACGTCTATCTCGCATGATATATCGTCACCTCTCATCTCAAGGTAAGCTGCTCCTCTTGCTCCTTACACCAAGTGGTTCTGGATTTATGCGTCTGTTTAGCGAGGAGCGGGGGGAGGTGAGGGAACCCGAGGCCGAGTGCAGGCGGTAACGCGGACACGTTGACACTACTTGCGAGACGAGACACCAACATTGCTGGAACTACTGAACGTGTCGACGCGGAGCTTCATTTAGACAAGCGCTAAGCACGAAGTGAGATACGACCCGGAACGACCGCACAGAGCCTCCCGAACCCGCTGCGATAGTCAACGCACTTCATACAATATTCAAGGCCATCACAACCATGACACTAGCTTCCAACGAATAATATTGATATTTATTTCTCAATTTCAGAGAAAACTAGAAATCATCACCTCAATTTCAAAAATTATTATTTGTTCATTTGTCCTCCAGGGCCCGGCCCTTTTTCCGAGTCGTGACGTTGGCATTACTCCATACTGCTAGGAGTCTCTAGAGTCTCTAAGAGTCTCTAGAGACTCTTGGAGACTCTAGAGTCTCTAAGAGTCTCTAGAGACTCTAGAGTCTCCAAGAGTCTCTAGAGTCTCTAAGAGTCTCTAGAGAGGACAGAAGTTTATCATCATGTCTGATATTGAGATGATTGAAGTTGTTGAAATGCATATCGTCATCATTCAACAGGAGTCTAGTTTCAGCCGTGACGTCTTCCGATGATTCCGATATCGACCCCCGTCGTCGTTATACCCAACCAATCGGGGCCCACCAATGATTACACTTGACCTCCGACTTGCGTTACGACACCATCGTTCACGAGTCGCCACACTCGTCTCACGCTGACGAGCAGCCGCGCGCACTTCACATCGTCGGTTTAGATGACGACAAATGACAGAATAAATTATACTGGTCTGACAACATTGTAATTGGTTACTACTTCGCTGCCTTGGTACTTATTTGTCCTATATATATTCTTCGCATTTTCGGAGTAAGATGCTGTATACTATATTCCGGGGATTAGAAGGCCAAATTAACTGGATGTAGGACACAAAAGTATTCGATGTAACACGCGAGAGTCACCTGATTCGCAAAGAATGACGGATATAGTACAACCAGATCTGGAAAATATTATACAACATCCAACTCGGAAAATCTGAAAAATGGATATAGGACAAATAAGTACCAAGGCAGCGATTTGTAAACAAACGACAAGCCAGACTTATTGGGCGCACGGACTAGACACTGATTGGTCCGCTCCTACTTTTCCTGCCAGAAAGTTTGATCTCTGCACGTGTACGTTACGACTATCAAGTCCAAAGTCGTCGCGAACGCACACTTAGCAAACCAGTTGCAAGTTGACGGTCAAGTTTAATCGTGAATAAAGCCTGAAATCCAACGTTACAGCTTCCACCAGAACTTTAGGACACGTTGCCATAGCAACAGCGTGCCTCTCCCAATACCAGTGACTGTTAGATCTGGCGGCAGCGGGTGGGTTCAGTTAGAGGTTAGTAAGTCCCGCCACGAGATGAGGCTCAACCGAGTGCGCTCCACGGCGAGATGAGAGGGGGGAGAGGCAACAACCGAATCAAGAGAAATAAGCGTGTGGTTGTGGTTAGGGTAACAATCATTGTAATAATGTTTTACTCACGAATTTGAGGTGACTGGCATTTTTAAGCAGCTGAAATTTCCAGAAAAACATCCGTCTTATATTCGAGTAAATGGCACGTACGGGGGTGAATTGAACACTGGCCTCTGGCACGTAGGTCCCAGTGCGGGACGTGGGGTCATACTGGCTCGGACGAGAGATATACGACAAACAGACTTCAAACCCTCCGTCCCCTTGCCCGTCTGCAATCAGCACGACGTTCACAATCTAGCACGCCAGTCAGCAAGGCGGGGAAACAAAGTCAGAGGTAAATCATATGAATTGGATAAAAGGGAGAGAAAGAACCGCAGCTAGCGAGTAGAGCAACTCGACGTGGAGAGCCCGTTGATGGATACAAATCATCTTGTGTGTTCTGTCAACGACTCTCCGCTACGAGTATCTCTACTCGTCAGCCTCGTTGAGCTGCTGTTCTTTCTTTCTCTTTTACCAGATTCACACATCCTACCTCAGGCTGTTGGCATCAGTACATTTCAATACTGCACGTCTAGTCTGTAGTACGTATATCTCTCGTCCATCAAGCCAATAGGAATGGAGTTCAGTATTTAATGTTAGTTATTAATACTAACGGAAGTGTTATCTGCTACAACGGGGCTTGTTTCACACTTCTCTGGGGAACAGTTCACAGCGGACAGGAACTTCACGTCATTTCAACAATTAGAGACGTCAACATTTGGATTCACGTATTTCACCATCTGATGAAACGATCACATTCACATTCGGTTCAAAGACGAAGCTAATACTGACGAAGATCTATTGGCGTTGGTGAAAGATGAACGGGACGATAGAAAGATGATAACTCGGCACAGGTAGCCGAGTGGTTAACGCACTTGCTCCATGTGACCCGGGAGGTAGTGGGCATGTCGGACCCGGTTCGATCCCCGCTACCGTCCATCTTTACAGGGGTTTTAAGTGGTTTCCCTCTGTAGTCTGGGCTAATGCCAGGATGGTTCCCACAGTATAAGCCACGACCCCTTCTTTCCCATTACCCGTAAAACCTTCATCTCATCATCTCATTAATCATTCATCCAACGCCATAGATCTTGGTCATCATTACAGTGCGTCATTAAGCCCAATATAAAAAAAAGAAAAAAGAAAGGTGAGAAGTCATTTGATCTAGTGTTTAGATGAAGAGGAAAGAAGCAGTCGTGGCTCGTAAAGAGCCGTCCTAGTATTGACCTGAAAGACAAGAGACCACGATGCACCTCAATCAGGATGGTGACAATGTCAGGAGTCAAACCCCAGTTTCCTGAGAGGCGGTTCAACGTGCTAGCCACTGGTTCAGCATATTTCTTTCGTTTAACCGTGTAAAAACGTTTATAATAGGACATTCTTCTTCAAGTACAATTATTTCCATAAGGAAGGCATCGAAAAAAGTGTGCATTACTCGATGATTGGAATCTGTAGACGTCTCTAATTGTTGAATGGTTCCGTTCCTGCCCGAAGACCAGTGGTTACGGGAGGGACTTTATCTATTATTAATAGGTAAGCAAACCAAACGTACTTGTTGAATGATGCGTCCAAGCAGTCGGGTCGTTTCTGTGACAACGGGTACGTTTTAATCAACATCAGCTTGTCCTGAAATCAAACAGCTTAGGTTAGCTTCGGTTCAACGCGCCCTCCGTGGCTCAGTCAGTCGAGGCACCGCTTCAGTGACCAGTCCCGCCCAAGGCACGGGTCATGCCATATCACCTAGGTGTGGGTGGGGGTCACTGAGCAGCGTAAGAAACTACAAGCGTAGAATATAGTTTGGTTGTTGGTCATCAAATATTTGCTTGACGACCCCACCAACAGCCAGGTTATTCGGGGGTGGGAATGAGCGCTAGTGATATTGAAGTGATAAAAGGTGAAATGATGTCTACGAAGATCCATGCCTAAAGCGGTGCTCGAACCCAAGTCCAGCTTGACTTGAATGTCTCGAGCATAAGGGTCTGTTTCTATCGACCAAGCGTATGTTTGTTCATTTCAACGGCCGTTACGCAATACAGTAACATGCGCTCACGTCACTTGTTACATCATTGTTGTTGCTTGAACCAGTTGTTGTTTATTTTCAGCTAGGATTGTATATCGACAAGAGCAGCAGAAATCTACAAACAGTGGGCCTGAAACGTCCGGTGACAGCAAAACAACTGGACACATTTCATCAAACAAACAACAATAAAACATGTAAATACCGGTACATTAGACATGAAAAATGTGAAACAATCAACATAGCACACCCAAATATCTCCATGTTTCAATACTGCTCAACGACCCCACCAACAGCTAGGTTATACGGGGGTAGGAATGAGCAGGTGATTATGATACTATGAAGTGATGATAAGTGGAAGGACGTTTACAGAAACCCATGCCTTATGCAGGACTCGAACACACGCCAAACGGTGACTTCAGTTTCTGAAGCGGTGCCTCAGCTGACTGAGCTACCGAGGGTGGCATCGTTCAGAGACATTACATCCTGAAAGGAAATCGCAGCCCTGAGGCGAGATTCCAATCAATAATGACGCAAGTCGGTCCCTCATTTCAGAGAAAACAAGAAATCATCTCCTCAATATCAGAAATTATGCATAATTCAGCTATTTCTCCACGACAGTTCCTTCTCAGTCATGACGTGCCGGCATTACCCGATTCTGTTCATGTTTCCATACAGAATCGTGCAATGCTACGTCACAACCAAGATGCATTGAGGGTTGCGTTGGTTTGCCGGCTGTCCTCACTTCCCATCCTTTCCATGTTAAAAATATGTTCCAATTCACGCTCCACGTACAAAGTACTATTGACCGTGCGTAGATAAGTGGTGATAGAAGGAACTAACGTTACGTTCAAGGCCGGCTCGCTGTCATCAAGTTTGCCAGCCTGTCAGCCGTTTCTACAAAAAAACACCAGATAGAGCAAATTATAATAGCCTCAATTGGGGAACAATGCTTTTGTATCAAGATCGATATTATTAGAAGGAAAAAAAAAGATAGCTAGTAGCTATCCATATTAACAGAAGAGTACTCAGGAAATGGAACGTGTTTTTGAATGAGTGAAGTCACCACCTCCCGGCGGCAAACCAACGCAACCCTCAATGTATACATCGTGGTCACGACTCTGTAAAGGGGCAGTTCCTGGAGAACAAATGGTTGAATTGGGCAAATAATTTCCGACGTTGAGTAGATGACTTCTAGTCCTCGAGATGAAATGAGGTGAAAGCGTCTGGCGTCGTGGCGCTACTGACCCGCGAGTACTGGAAGCGAGGCATCACGGGCGGCACCTTCTCCTCGTCGTCTGGAGGGACGGGAGAGTCCGCCGCTCCCTCGGGAGAAGGAGACTCGCTGGCGGGAACCATCTCGTCTCCTGGAACAAGCGCAACAGTCATTGCAGGCAGCTGACTCATAGCCATTCAACCAAACACACGACACTTGCTTTCTTTTTATCGAGAAAACAAGCGTTGAGAAACAATTCTGATGAACAAAATTCACATCGCTTATCCAGAAAGTCTTATTAGGGCTTGACTGTGGTAATAACTTACAATAATAACAACACAATAGTACACAATGTAACACAATATATAATACAATACAATATACAATATAATACAATACAAATATAATTATACAATATAATAGTAACACAATGTAATAGTACAAACTACAAACACACACAAAAAACATTTCAAGAGACAAGGTAAGTTACAGCATAAATATGGGTGTTATGGGATGGTGAGATCGCCCTTGTGGTGTCCCGTCCAAACGATCCTATCTTTCATACATGGCCTTAACTGGGGAACAATGATTTTGTATCAAGTTTCGATGCTAACATCGCTACCTGTAGGCCTACATATTACTATTATTATTATTATTTAGCATATTATTAGCAAACATTGCTAATAAAGACTTATTACTGGTATTATTATTATTATTAGTTATTAAAAAAGAAAAAAAACTCACAAGTTTGTGACGGAAACAGTGGGATGCAAGTATGACAAATTGAATGAAACTTACGATGAATTACTGGAAAAAGATACACTTACAGGTGCATCGAAATGCAATAACATGAGAAAGATTATAATTATAATCTGACAAAACATTCCATTGAAAGACCACAACAATGGTCAACACTTACAATAGCAATCAAAACTTACAAAAAACAATATCCAAGAATTATACATAATTGAAAATTAAACCAATGCTTGAATTGAACAAACATTTTTCTAAAACAGTAATTTCATATAAAGATAAAAATAATTGTATTGTGAAGACAATGATGTCGAATGACTGTGCGTGTTTATGAAAATAGCCCGAGGCTAGATATATATGCAGATAGATTGGGTAAAGGGGGGATGGATGAACAATGGGATGGATCTACCTATAAATGGGGGTTAGTGATAAGACGTTAAAAATTTAATTGAAAATTTTCAGAAAATTATCATATGTACTGCAAATTTATTCAAATTTGGTAGGCCTACATCAGAAAAGCTCTAATTTATTGAAAGTTTTCAGAAAATTTCCAATTCATGGAAAATTTCCAGAAAATTTATAATTCATTGAGAATTTCAATTCAATGATCATTTTCTGTGAATCTGATGGAATTAAATGAATTCATCTACCGTGATTCATCCCCATCGATTTTTTTTCAGTGATTTTCGAAATAAAATCATTGGATTTCTGTCAATTGGAATGTTAAAAATTTTCAATGGATATTTTCAATGGACATTTTCAACATCTTCACTCATGTACTTTTCAATTTTATGAATAATACATTTTCAAGCTTTTGAAAATCTTCAACGAAAAAAAAATGCATGAAAATTTACATCACTAAATGGGACATCGAAAATGTTCAATGCTAATTTATTGAAAATTTCAATAAAAATTGTCAACATCTTTTCTCATTTACTTTCCAAATAGGATATTTTCAAAAGACTTTTCAAATTGGACGAGTACTGGCCCCACCTACAGGTGTGATTGCAGAGAAGTCTACACATTTAGTGAAGAATTTCATTCGTTTTGATCATATCATCTCACTTTCTTTCTTATTTATCAATACCGGTCATCATATTATCTCATATTTCATTCATAATAATATTATAATCCAATTTTAATTTCATATTATTATATTATATTATGATATTACAATATTATAATATTATAATATATAGGCCTAACAATGGGCCTATTATTGTTATTATTATTAAAATATAACAATATTGTACAACTTATAGGCCCAACAACCAAACATTCATGTTGAAAAAATTATGTAACAAAAAATTATGAAAATTTTCATAAAAAAAAATCATACAAATTTACATCAAAACGATATTTACATTTGAAAAAGTCATGAAAACTTGCATCACTAGATCTGCCGGTATCATGAAGCTCATGTAATTCCAAACATGCACTTATTGGTATTCAGTTGAAAACCCAGACATTTCAATCAATTTCAAGACAAAATCATTATCCTAGCTCTGAGCTCATTCTACAGGGAAATGCACTCACGGCAATTTTGTTATAATTACCGTACCCTAATCACAATTAAAAGTACAAAATTACAGAATTACAGAATATGTTATAAGAACACAAGCACAGAAGAAAAAGATGCTAAGATTGGCGATTTTTATCCCCAATATAAATATTTGAATTGTGAACAGCCCTAGGGTGACATCAGTCGAGTGTGTCCTTAAATCCAATAGAAATAAATATAAATAAATCAACAGCCCTGGTAATATTACTTCACGATTTATTCTTTTTGACTATTCTTTGGGGTGGTGAGATCGCCCTTGTGGTGCCCCGACCTAACGATCCTACCTTATATCGATAGCCTTAATTGGAGGACAAAGACTTGGTATCAAATTTCGATGTTGATAAAAAATAAATAAACATATTATATATGAACACAACTCTATGCTCAGATGACACGGGATATTCGCGTATTGCACGACGCGCCATGCTGAGATGGCGGTGGACTGCACTTGGCCGCATCTCACAGCCTTGCAGCCCTCGGTACGCTGCGTTCGAATCTCCCTCAACAATGAGCCAGCTCATTCAAACATTCTACCCTTGTTCATTGTTGATGGCCTTGGATCAGACTACTTATCGGCGTGCTAAACCATTAGTCAGACCTACATTGGATTACTATTAAACTACGTCAAAATTACTCCTAATGAAACGACGGGAATTCAGGGATAATATCGAGTACTCACGGAATGTCACCCTTTTCTTCTTCCGTTTCTGGAACGATTGACCTCTGAACTCAGTACCATTAACCGCGGAAACTGTGGGACCTTGTTGGGGAGCACGTCTTCGTTTGGGGGGTCGTTTATTACGGTTCGCAGTCGTGTTTTTATCCGTTGCACTACTACTCAATTCCATATTTACAGTATGTATTACTCAGTCGTCTATAGTGATCACGGTTATTTATTCACTATGAATGCCTGAACGGTTCAAGTAGACCTATTTAGTTTTTGATGTGATGTCAATTAATTGTAAGTTGATCACAAACTGTTCCAAGTTTAAAGAAATGTATGAGAAAACAGAGTACACTTCGATTAAAATACCGTTCTATACAATGTGCTTGTACGATGCAGCTGAGTGAGAAATAAAATTTACCACTCGACTTTTGGTTTCGATGAACTGACAAACGAATTAAAAATCAAACATTTAAAGATCAATATTAAAAGGTGTTTAGTAAAACCGATATAAAACGATTGCTTTACTGTGTCCGCTGGCTTTGTACGATGTCAAGTGATTAATACCCGATGACGACTGCCACTGCCGAGGGTTGCGCGAGAATGAAGACTGACCCCTCTTGGGGCTCGTGATACGTCAACAGATGACTAATCGTCGCTGGCATTCGATACCCAGCCAAAATATCAGCTTTCACCATTTGCCTTTATTGTACCGTCAAAGTTATTTGACTTATCTTCCTCAAGTCTTCAAACTGAGCGCCGTTATCATAATTATATCTTAAGTAGGCCTACCGTCGGTAAGTATATGGATTCATTTAATATTTATATTTATATACCGTACCGGTATTTATATTTTATTTATATTAAAACTTAATAATTTAATATTTAATGGAAGACCATCTTTCGAGGTGTAGGCTAACTGGTACATAGAATATGATAACTGATAAGTAGATATAAATGAAGATATTCCATATAATGTGTAATACCGTAACTATTTTACAATAATTCAAGTTATAATAATTTTTAAATTACACTCAAGATCAAAATATAACTTGACCTAAATTGAATATAGTCCTTCACAATAAAAGTACCATATAAATATATGAAGAGGTGGGCCTATCTACGAAATTGAATAAATTCAATAGATTGCAATAAGAATGTATGCCTATCAAAAAGAACAATGAAAGTCATTAATTACATATATATATATATATATATATATATATATATATATATATATATATATATATATATATATATATATATATCCATTAATTTATATTCATTACAATTGTTACGATTGATGTGACTAGTGGCAATCATGTGGCATTTCTTCATGGCATTTATGGCATTATTTACGTGGATACATAACATATTATGTTATTTAGTGTACTCGAATTGTATAGCAGGCCTACATGGAAGAGTCGGAGTTTTAAAACGAACCAAAAGTGGAAGTGGTCCCCACGGATCCTTATAAATTATTTCAGCACTATGATTAAAACTTGCTCTAGCCGAATAGATCTTCAATTGTATTGCAAACAATGCACTGCTAGAATGACCCGATAGCATTATCCCGCCGTGAAGTCAAAAATGGATGTACGTAGGCCTAACCGCGATCCCACCAACAACTAGCTAATACGGGGGCAACCCTTGCGTTTCCACATTACAAAAAAAAAAAACGATGCTCAATTTTATTAGTGGGAATATGAGCAAAGATATGAGCTGAAAACATAATTCAACTTTTTTTCATCAACATCTAAAACTAGTCACAAAGCCATTGGTTCCCTAGAGAGCAAAGGATGAAAGTGTAGGATTGTTTGAACGGGGCACCACAAGGGCGATCTTAGCGCCATCGAAATGCATTCAAGTTATACTGTGCTAGTTATTACTAGAACTAAAACTAGACATTTCTTATTTGGCACCATAAAAGCGGTTCAATAACGTTCATAGGATGACAGTTGTGTACAAATGGCCAACAGGTAAACATGATGGTACACAACTCAAGTTTCAAGCAAACGTCAAGTCGATATTATTCTACGATTGTAAAACAATCAACACTGATTTTGCATGCGTTTAGTCTGCACATAAAATGGTCCAATCTATAAATCACGTAGACCCTATTTAGATAACACAGAGTAGCGGTTGTTTAGTCTACAAGCAACAAGAGGGTCGTGAAGGTCGCGGGAGACAGAAAGACTACATCGGTTTAGAAAATAAACAGTTATACCATATTGGATCATTGATTTATCGAGTTGTTTGTGTTATGCCATAGAATAAAGAAATATGTATTCTTTGATTAGACGTATGCTTTGTTAGAACAAGTGAGAATGAATGCGCCTGCCTGACTCTTGGCCCGACGAACTGGGCCGAGTGCTCCATATGCTGCTAGTGAGCACTACGAGTCTGACAGCTGCTGTCAATCTACAATATTCTATCGAATTCCGAGTTCTGGTCATCAATTTTAGCTACCATGAACCTCACTCTATACAAAATGTGCTATTCACCGCAAACAAGTCTGGTTAATGGTTAAAGCCAATAATTGCCAAATAATAATTGTTGACCCAAATTTTGAACAAGTAAAACAAAACCCAAATAATCTACAGAAAGCATTCAGAAAACTTCCTTCGATTATCAATATCAGAGCTTATAAGTAGGCTAATAACATTTCGGGGAGAAAAAATTAACAAAATAAATAGGCCTTGATGGGTTTAAAAAACATACATCTCCATGGAAACAAACAAAAAATCTTGATAGGGGCCTAATGGTAACAATTGACACCATTGTTGTGGAGGTACCATTAGGCACATACACCAATACATTATTGTGTGAAGACATCTCACCCAAATTTCATTTCAAACATACAAAACCCCTAGGGCCTACACAACATAAGTAACTAGGACTAGGTTTAGGTATATACTAGGACTAAATGCTATTTAGGACTAAAGTCTCGAACTTCGAGATTTACCTAGGACCAATGCTGAGACTACCCTATAGCTAGGTCAACTCAAAAGATCACAGACTCATACAGGCCAGACTAGAAAGCCTAATTCACTATGTTCAAGACCAGACTAACCTAGGCCTAGATTAGACCTTGGACTAGTAAAAGTCCAAGAGGTTAGACTAGGGTCCAGGCTAGGCTAATGACCTAGTGGAGAAACCTATACCTAGGCTTAGTCTAGGTCGTTGGGTAGGATGCCCACATTCTTACCTTCGGCTGTCGCCTCATCTTTGTGAACAGGGGTCTCCTCTGCGGCTGACATCGTAGCCCTAAAATCTATTTTTGTTAGTAAATGACTTGTTTACAATTTGTCTACCAGGTAAGATAACCCTAGGTCTAGGACTGTAGGCCTATGAAGCCTACAAATAGGCCCCAAATGTGATGTCCAGGAAACTGCCTAAAACCTAGCCAATCACTTTGATATCACAGATTCACCTATTCGTCACTTTTAACCACAATATAAGATATAGTTCGAGTACGAAACACGTAGCCTAGGCTTTACACTGAGTCTATAGGCCTTGTCTGCTAGCCTAGGGCTTGCCTAGGTTTTCGAGGTAAGTAGGGTAGACCTTCAAACCAAAACACTATTCGCTGAACTTTAACACTGGTTCTGTCTAGGTCTAGTCTTCAACAATAGGCACAGATAAAATAAAGTCGCCCGTTCTAGAGACCTACTGGCCGGCCTAAACTTTCTATTTATCTTGAGTAGAACAAAAATAGAAAATGTCGGCAATGTAAAATATAGAACACAATAGGCCTATGGCACAGCTGCACAGAGACGAGAGACGATGTTCACCTTTGCTTAAACGGTTTCCTAGGCCAGCCTACCGATTCAAAGACGATTACATCTCCACATTCAACAATATAATATTATCTAAGAAACTAGGTTTTCGAGACACTGCAATTACTTTTCAAAAATAACGTGTAATTAAAATTAAATATAACGATGTAGGTGAGCACTCAATCCATTACAACAACACACTGAACGAATAAACGGTGTTACCAACAAAACACGAAGCCAAATTATTATCGACTTTTATACGAATAGGACAATGTGCAAAAATGTACCCTGAATCGTGGGCCTGAATCTATAATTACATTGATAATTAAAATAAACTGAAGAAAAAACTTCAAATACTGATGTTTGATAGCTTCAAGTGAATCAAATATATACCATACTAATGATTCCTAAACCAATTACGACGTCACGTCTACTATTTATTTTTGTAAGGTTGGTTTAAATGGGGTACTGAATTTGAAATTATCATCTTGAAAACTGTGTAACAATATTGTTAATATTCTGATTTGAACCCGGTTTACATATTTTTCACATTTTTGTATTTAAGCATATTAATAAGCCTATTATATTATATATAAAAGCATATTATTTTTTTACAATGTGAAGTTCCTTTGTACTTGCTATATGATACATAAAAGCACCATGTTTTTTTTGTTTAGCCAAAGCATTGTTCGAATTTAATGCAACACTAAAACTTTGATTCAATTAACAATACCAAACATTATGAAGAAAAATTGCAAATTAAAATATCTCTCTCTTAATTTTTTCTTTTTAATCTAAATGATGTGAAAATTGTACTTCAACCAATTTTCCGTTGATATTCTTGCCAGAATATATAAAATAATATTGCATTGATACAATATCACTATGCCATAATACAAATTAATTTCATAATAAGTTTGTTGTTTTCAATTTTTAATAACAATTTATTGTTTGATGTTGAGTTAGGAGTGATTGCCAAGGACATGTAATAAACATCAAGCAATTGTTTTAAAATTAATTTACTCATATGGTAAAAACAATAAATAATTAAAAATTAATTAATTAGATGTAAAGATAACTTAAATGAGTGGTAAAAATACATTTGTACCCTAACTGATAGTAAGTGTAAGAGACAGCATTGGTATGAACAACAATATAGAGTAATAATAAACTTGATTCATAAATATGCTAGACTAGATGTAAAGAAAAACAGATTATTAATATCAGACAGAAAATGTCTTATTTAAGCAGAATCATTATTTGACAATAGACTACCAACTGAATTGAAAATGAGTGAGAAAGATATTTTTAAAACTCGACTCCCAAGATTTCTCTCTCTCTCTATATATATATATATATATATATATATATTATATATATATATATATATATATATATATATATACACACATACATATATATCTTTATTCAAGATTCTGTCTTACAGTAAGATTGCAAAAAAACACAGAATAAAAATCAATTAGGCCTAGTTAAAATATGAAGGATAATAACATTTTAGAGAATAACAAAATAAATATAATAGGACGAGAAACAAAATATAAGTAGATTAAATATAAGAATGGTGGTGATCGAAATGAAATGATAATAATGAAAACTTGAAAAAACGGAAATAAGTAAATCAATGTAGCTTATAATGTTTGAATAAGATTTTTTTTTCTAATTTAATAACATCGAAACTTGATACAAAATTATTGTTCCCCAATGAAGGCTAAGGATGAAAGATAGGATCGTTTGGACGGGGCACCACAACGGCGATCTTACCACCCCATTTTGATTAGATAAAAGTCTTTCAGTTTCCGAACGACCGGAACACATTATGACTGTTTCTGTGATATGTATCCGGACACAAAACACATGAATGTTGATATCTTTCACTTTGAAGCAAGTCTCTTGGGCAATGATCACTTCTTTCCATTAACAAAATTAAAATTTTTTTTTTTTTTTTTTTAAATCAGCACGTGCACATCGATTCCAAAAATGGAAAGAGATTTTTCGAAAAATGTGGTAAAATTTATGTAATTTTTATGTCTCTCCGGGTGAAAGGAATGTCCAGATTCTTATTTTTTTTTAAATAACTTCTTCAAATATTTCAAAATAAAAATAAGAAAATAAAGAAAAAAGGAATAATGAAATAATAGTGGAATGATATGAATAATAATAATGGATAATAATATGAAAGAAATAATGTTATTCGTATTTGTATTCATTGCCGTTTCTTGGAGCAAAGCGCAATTCGAGAATTGTATAAACATTGTCAGGTATGATAAGAAGTAGGTTGAAATCACTCGAGTGGAATCATTAGTAACAAAAGTACATCTAGATAGAGAAAAACAAGTCCATTGGATAATCTTGTCAATTATTAGGATATGTCTCTATGCTGTGAAACTGATATGTCCTGAGAAATGTCTTTGTTTTTGTTTTAAACTCAAGCCTGCTGTTTGCATCTTCAATCAGAAAAGGCAGTTTATTATTATTAGTGATTACATCAACTCATGTGATAACATGCATGCATTACGTGTATGACACTTTATTTTATTTCATATTTTCACTTATTTTATATATTTGACTTGGTAGACGTTAGGTACTTATGAAAAATAACATTTACCATAACCCCATGTATGTTTTTAATATAACATTTATTTTGATTAGCTTTGTTAGGGGTGCCCAATTGGTATATTTAAAGCTGAATAATTATTTATAATGTATTAATTCTGACAAGGACTCATATCAATGTATCAATCTAATGGTCAATAAAACCATTATTATTATCATCATTTAGGGCACAGTAATGTTTTACCTTAGCTGTAAATTCTAGAGAAAATGGAATACTTCAATCAATAATTTTTTTTTACTTTTCCATAAAATGTAATTTATTCTGAATTTCCATAAAAATCTCTACAGCTCTTTCAGTCTTTCAACTTGATCTCTTCATTAAGATTATTTTTCATTTCTTATTTACATTACTCTTCCTACTTTCTGTACACCTCATGAATACTGATATCAAAATTACTGAAACCGATGTTTAAAATATTCTCTTTATAAATCATATCATATTATTATATTATGGGTTGGTAAGATTGCCCTTGTGGTGCCCCGTCCAAACGATCCTATCTTTCATCCTTAGCCTCAATTGGGGAACAATGATTTTGTATCAAGTTTTGATGTTATTAAAAAAAAATATATAAAAATATATAACTTATTTTGTAAAATGGAACCTTGCAACTAATATTGATTCATATTAATTCAATTACTAATATCTAGATGAAGAACACTTCTGCGACCTGGATTATCATCTTATTATCGTGTTAATGAATCTCCAGTCAACTGATTTGTTTTTATTGTAATCTCGACTGTCATTAACTCTCTAGTTTTCCCAGTGATTCTATCCAAGGAATATTCAAATGTGTTATTTTTTATTAATGACTATATGTACTTTGTACTGTCTTTTATATATCTGACTTGGTTTATACCATATCATTGTCAAACAAACCGTTGAATAAATATAATCACAAATCTTCTCTACATTAGGTTTCTATTTCATTATACGTTTGATTTGTTATTTTCAGAAAATGCTTCGCCTGCCAGGGGAATCTGAAAGCATTGTATTGTTGCTATGACGATGAAGCCCGAGACTTGAAGACTCGCCGCAACCTGCGAGGCAGGTGTGTTCTGTTCTTGTAAATATCCATACTACTTGATCTATGCTAGTGCGTCCACAAATATTCTGTCAAATAGATTCATTAGAGTGGCAAGGAGCTTAATTT
The DNA here is from genome assembly GCA_964007535.1 of Brachyptera risi. Classification (NCBI taxonomy): domain Eukaryota; kingdom Metazoa; phylum Arthropoda; class Insecta; order Plecoptera; family Taeniopterygidae; genus Brachyptera; species Brachyptera risi. Next base: position 49,795,877 of record OZ023331.1, read on the forward strand.
GGTGAAATGTTTGTTCCAAGTAAATGAATAAAAAAGCTTGATTATCCATCATTCAAGAACAATACTTATTTAGTTGGGAACATTACCTCGATTCAGTAACATTATATAATCAACACTCATTTTTGTTATTTTTTGTATTCATTTGCTTGCCTCTTTCTGAAAGTCAATCACTTTTCATTTCAGTATGTTGCCCTACTAGACTACTTAACAGGAAAAAGGTTAAAGACTTCCCCTTGCCCCAGATCTTCAGTGACTTCCGTCCAAGCATGTCGACCATCTGTCCGTAAGCGAAGGATAGTTGGGCTACGTTTAATTTGTTATGCTAATTTCATTGTTTTACTACATCGTTTAAGACGAATCGAATCACCGGCACATGTAGCTGACTTGCTTCATGTGATCTGGGAGGTGAAGGGACATATCAGACCCGATTCAATCCTAGTCACCGTCCATCTTCACAGGGGTGCATCGTGGTTTCCCTCTGTAGTCCAGGCTAATGCCAGGATTGTTCCTACAATATAGGCCACGACTACTTCCTTCCCACTATTCTTCAGATACCCATAATACCTTCATCTCATCAATCATTCATCTGACGCCAATAGATCTGTCATCATTACAGTGCGTTGTTAGAACCCAATATATGAAAAAAAAATCTTACAACGCATATTTTGCGTTTGCCTAGTATAGATGTTTCACTCATCTTACATCGCACGCAGAGTTTACCTCGTCACGAAGAATCACAATACTCTAAATGTGATGATTTTCTGTGTTGGTGGAGGACCTCTGCGGATAGAAGTTACACACGACTCCAAGGCGGCGATATTCCAACATGCCAGCATCAAGTAACGGAAACAAGGGTTCTACATGGTCACGAGTTAAACAATATCACTCATTTTAAACAATCTTTTATTGTGTACAAAACAAATTATTTTTACATAGTTAGTGACGAACATGTACATATGGAATACAAATTAAAAATCTTACATCTCCCATTTCTTATCCTTCACGGTGGAGCAATTTTGGTCCCACAGAATAAACCAGTCTTGAAATCAATCGAACAAACCATCGGAGATTGCACCAAACCGTCATGTGCCAGGAAAACAAACAATTAATTCAATACTGCAAGAATCGAGTATCCTAAAAATGTTTTTGAAACTACACATTAAAAATAATTTCCACGTCATTTCAACACATTGGTTCTTATCAAATATAATGAAGACTTTTCACAAAAACATCGGAGATGGCAATGATTCGAAAACCTTGAACACCAAGTCGTCATACGTCAGGAAAGTCGACACGTTATTCTGAATACAGGAACAAGGAACGACAGCTTACCCCGAGAGACGAGTAGAGCCAGTGTCCAAGACAGTAGCCGGAACACATCGTTCCACATGTCACTCAAGGCCAACCGTCGTTCTTCGTTCCTCTCGAGCCGTTGGGCGGATATTGAAATACACAAATATTTTAAAAGTGGAAAACTTACAACTACTTATTAATTACCAGTAACATAAACATAGGAACCCAGCAAATAGCAAGTATGTAAATTGCCGGTGACAATGGTGATAATACATACTGTACATTAAAGGTTAAAATACATAGAGATAATCGCAGATTAAAGGGCTTCCTTCATCGACGCAAGTAGAACAGAGGCGTCGGGGAACTTTTCTTTACGCGGAGGCCCCTTAGTCAGTCCGCTCCAGATCAACACTTCTGCAAAACAACAAACAGAAACGTTAATACGAGATAGTCCGTGCAAGAGCCCAGCTGGCCGGACTCCAAGTGGCCCTGGGGGTAAACTGACACTGGGTCCATCTTGTGCAGGAATACACCGCCAGGAGTTCGAAACATCCAGACCAAACGTAGGGCATACTTCGAGAATCAAAACCAAACAACTATTCCCAACATGTTTTGGCTTAACTTGGAGAAAATGAAATAAAAAATGTGATACTAAATTAATACTGGTAGGCCTATGTACAAATATATGTGGGAATAAGGAAATTCAATCCAGGTTCTACGCAACCCACGGATAAATGATACAGACTGCTGAATGACAAGACGTGACCATGGAACTCCCCATGCAGGCAATGCAAACGCCTTACCCGTGCCGTTAGCCTTGCGCAACACAACCTCAAAGGCGCCCCTACGCGGTGTTCTACCAGCGTTGACTGCGACACGAAGCCCGGGCCACTCAGCTGTCAAAGCTTCCGTGAGCTCCAGAGCTTTGCGGCGGTACACTTGTCAGGATTTGCTGTGAACATACGCGCAAGCTTACAATACCAGACCTTTCAGTCGTCCTCGCGCTGTCGACACGCTTCTATACCCCAACCTGTGTGTATTCCCTTCAAATTGCAGGTTCATGTTACAGCAGGAGACTCTAGATCGTATTTAGGAGGCAGTTGTATAGGAAGAGGGGGGGGGTTTGGGTGCCCCTGTTCCACAATGTCATTTAAAAAGTGAAAACTGAAAACATGCACTGCTGACTTTGTTGACGATTCACCAAATTATTGACAATATTGTGTTACTTGCCTACACTGTACAAGCCCGATGTCACCCATCTAGGACTATAACTGTAGGCCTAGATCAATTAATTGTTACTTGACTGGGCAAATCAAATTACTGGTAAGCAACTAACAAAATCTGTAGAAGTAACATTCCCACAAGAGTGCCTGGAATGCCAAAAGATCAATGGGGCTATGATTGTGAAGCAATGTTTTCCAACATTCTGAATGTCATCTAAGCGCAATTCTAACACATCCCAAAATATGCCACGAATAAATTCTCATCAAACAAAATATATGCTTGGGGTCTTTCTGAAAAAATTCCCTGTAGACTGGCTCCTACTATGATTTGGTAATTTTAGCTTCCCTGACCATATGATCTTACTTGATAGAACATTCTATTTTCTCTCATTGACATTGTTATAGAAATGTAAATTGCATTGAATACTCTTTCTTAGAATATGCTCAGGAAATGCTCCAAGAGAATAATATTCTCAAGAATATTAGCTCCAAAAAAATGCTCGAGCATTTTGCATCACCAAGTATGAGGTCAAAATTCTAATAAGGGAGGAACACAGATCACTTTCCTTCAAAATGGTGCGAAACAAAAATTATAAACATTGAATTCCAATATTTTCACAGGTAGGCCTATAGGCTCTACAGCTGAAAGATGTGTTGAATGTGAAAATGCAATATTCATACAAGTTCATAGTTTTTACTTATACAATCTTGAGGGTATCAATTAATAACTGTGCTGCTCCCGTATTAGAACTTTTGTATCTAATAACATTCAAAACTCATCACCAAATAGGAGAAGTATAAATACATCTGGCCTAATATATGGAAGAACATTCTCAGTAGGCCTGTAGACCCGTAGGCCAGGCCTACCAAAAATCTGAATAGATCACGATTCTTTGTATTTACCAACAGAAAATAGGCCTAAAGATGATTGAACATGAAGTTGGTTGTGGAAAAGATTTTTTTCAGTCAGAGTTGAAGGAGATAGGCCTACTGATATTAGATAATGGTCTATAGGTAGCTTATAGATGGACACGTTGAATTTGCTCACTGAAAATAGTCCCGTGGTGCTATTTTTCCCGCCTGGTGAAAGTATGTTCTTGTTTAAATTCAACACATTAATTAACAAAGAACTGCAACATTTCTTTCAAGCACCTGGCACCCTGCATTAAATTTTACTAGTTAGGCCTAGGTCTGAAACTGATTCGAAAATAAAAATACGCTAATATTTACCAAGCTTCAACTGCGACTCCATCAACGGCCTCTTCTTCTGCTGAGCTCACCTCCTCATCATCACTGACTGCTCCATCACCCTTCTCATCAACTTTCGTCTTGGCAGAAGCTTTAGGTTGTCGTCCTCGTTTCTTGGCTTCGACTGCCACAGATGAGCCGTTCTTTGCTTTGGCCCCCCTTCCTTTCTTGGCTGGCTTATCTTCATCCTCATCCGAGTCGACTTCCCGAACGGTAGGTTTCTTCACAGCACGCTCACCACCGCGTCGCGTTGGTTCTACCTTAGCCTTGACATCTTTAGCAGCAGCCTTCTTTGGTCCTTTCTTGGATGTTACCTTAGATGCCTCTTCATCAGCAACCTCGACGACCGGCTTCTTGGCGGGAACTCGGCCTTGACCTTTCGTTGAGGGCTTTTCGCCATCTCCGTTTTTCTTTGATGATTCAGATTCATCATCTGAAACATCGACAGGTACAACTTCCTTTCCTTTCTTGGCACCAGGTCGGCTACGACCCTTGGCTGCGGGCTTGTCGCCATCACCGTTCTTCTTTGAAGACTCGGATTCGTCACCCGACAACGCGTCCTCCTTTGTATCCGTTGGCTTTGCTGCGACTACCGTCTTACCGCGGCCTTTAGCTTTCTTGGCAAGCGGTGCTTCGTCCACAGTTTCTTGCAATACCTCATCTTCTACTTGACTTGGCTCTGGTTTTGAGTCGGCAGACTTAGCAGCCGCTCCGCGTTTTCCCTTAGCTGCAGGCATTGTTAATATTTTAATACTTTAAAACTACACACGAGCGAATTCAGACAGTACACAACCACGCTGAACGGAGTTAAGGCGCGAAAAGAGAACGAAGTCGAAATCTAACGGATGTAGCAAGGGACAGTGATTGAGCATTGGGTTTGAGACTTTTGTATTTGTATCTGTAATTTAAAGTAGTATGAATGGAATAATAACACTGTGAACTTCATAAATCACATAAAATATAAGTGGACAAATTTTTATGTATTTTGTCTGATTAAAAACTCTTCAAAATATTGTATACAATATATGATATTTTCGAAATGTTGATGGCACTGTTTTTGGGTTTGAGAGCTAATATAACTTCCTAGTCATTGTCAACCCATCATCATAAATGAGTTCATTATGCATTATCGTATAAAATACTCTTGAAATTTCAAAAAAAAAATAAAAACTACTGAATAATTTTTTTTTTAAAATTTATTGTTCATTTTTATTCGATAAATATTTGGAAATGATAAATTGATATCAGTTATTGGTCTCCAGCTTGTTTTTGTTGGTTAATAAAAATGCAAAAATTGAAGTCAAAAACTAGAAGGCTATGCAGTGCAGTGTGCGACACAGCTGACTGGAGATTTAGGCATAGTTTAGGCCTAGCTTTCACAGCGTTATTATTTTACATTTTAATATGTAAGGAATTTAATTTCTCTTAGTTAGATGTGTCGAGATAATTCAAAAATTCAGCAACAAATCTGCAGTCGATAGACTATTATACATTGAACTCAAATAGGGGAATGGCATCTTCTTCAAAGCAGACCTGGCAGTTGAGTGATGCCGGAATTTTACGTAAAAAAGCCGAAGACGAGGAGCTACTCGTGTTTGGATATTCTTGTAAACTGTTTCATGATGATGAGAAAGCGTTGTATATTGATCAAGGGAAGCATTTAATTCCTTGGATGGGTGACGAGACTTTGAAAATAGACAGGTAGGTGTCATGTTGAATAATTTGACATTTGTCCTAATCATTCATTTTATGGTTATAAAATCAGCAGACTAGCTCCACTAGAAAACAAGAACCATTGCTAGAACTAAGCACAAACTTCCAAGAATAGGTTAGGACCTAGGCCTAGACCTAGCCTAGGCTTTCAATTTACCATCGGTAGTCAATGGCCTAGTCATAGATAAAGTAGACTCTAGATCTAGACAACGGCATATATGGCAGTGCCTATGATCACCAAGTAGACTCTCGTACTCTCACACACTCTCGTCAGCACTCTCGTAGCAGCATTCACTCGCAACATTTCGCATTATCTTTCACATGGTGAATTCATTTCGCATGATCTTGAGCATGATTGGTCATGCTCCTAGCGGGATAGTACTCGATGGCCACGGCCGTGTTGCAGGTACGACGGGCGGGGCACACTGTACGACCTGAAGCAGTTCGAGGCGCGGCCAGGTGGGCAAGACGACAGCTCCTGGGCCGGAATGTCGGACGCCGAGCGTCACGTGGAACAGCTGTGCAACGAGGAGCGATACCGGGCGCTTCACCACAGCGACGAGAACGAGGCCATGTACCAAGGTGAGCCGTCCAGTGCTACAGCCAGATTCATTCGTCCTGGGTTTCTACCAGTTGAAATGTATACATTTATTCATTAATTTTTCTATTCAACAGCTTTGGAACATAGGTACATTAATAAATAGTGTTGAGTAGGCTCAAGTATTCATCCTGATGCTAAGTAAGTCTCACTCTTCCAGTGGTTGGTGGCTTTACTACATTCAAAAAATAATTATGACATAATTTAGTAGTTTTAATATTTTGTGAAGTTAATGATATCCCAAATTTACAGGTTTAAATCCAATAGCATTCTGCTAAAAGTCTTGGGATTGTGGTTTATGTCATCTTCTCCTAGATGTTGTTGCATTCCACAAGGGAATTTAAACTAAGAACAATATAGGTATTGGTTATATAAAAGCAGTAGTCAGTCGTGAATGAATATTAGGGTTTTAAGGCGCATCAACTGCGAGGTCATTTAGCGCATGTAGAGTCGTGTAGAGGGGGGACAATTTCCTTGCTGTGCACTGCAGTCACAGTGAAACAAGCGCTGTGAGAAGATGTGGAACCTTGATTGTTGACGTGTTTCCAGAGGAGGAGTTGAAGCGTCTGCATCAGGCGCTCGGAGCCAAGTCGTACGGCGAGGTGGGCTTCGACTACGACCGGCCCAACGCTCCGCCGCGCCCGGACCCGTCGTCTGGCGGCGCCGGCGAGGCGGCTCTAGCTGACGAGGACGACGCGCCGTTCGTTGCGCCGCCCGAACTAGACATTCCCGTCAACATGGTGCTGGTACGTCTCTTGTAGCTCCGTTCCACTGGAGCACAATGTAGTGGTACCAACAGACTTCATCGTAATATAAAGAAGGTGTGCCGACTCGCTCTTCCAAGTGAAATATTTCCTAGGTCAGAATCTGAGTCCAGGGTCCCGATTGCCTGTAGCGCATCCGTCGTTTTTATATTGAGCTAGATGCAAGATCAATAATGCCACCGGTACGATACCGTAGCCACTCCAGTCTACGTCTAGTTCATATTATCATATCATAGCATATCAGTAGCAACCTCTGAGCCCCGAAATTCGAAAAAAAATAAACACGTTTCAAATTCGGAGCAACAAAAGTAGTCCTACAAACCTAGCTGTTGGTACAAAAAATATTAAATAATTTACCAAAATATCGTAGGGCCTACTCTAAATTTCCAAGTTCAGCTAATTTGAAGTGTAAACTTTGAGTGCTTGCACCCCACTATGATTACTATAAGTGTGGACGTTAGTAAAAGAGTAACGAGCGTTGTGTGAAAGCGATGACCAGGGAGCTCGTGTGACGTTGTTGCAGCCGGAGAGAACGAAGCTGAACGCGATCATCGAGAAGACGGCTCTGTTCATCAGCGGCCAGGGAGCGCAGATGGAGATCCTGCTGAAGATGAAGCAGGCCGGCAACCCGCACTTCGACTTCCTCTCGTACGACTCGCCCCTCCACCCCTACTACCGCTACCTGCAGATGGCCATCAAGACGGGACGCTACCAGCCGCGGCCGGACAAGCCACCCGACAACACAGGTACTTACTCCTTGCATTACCATAGCAACCAACATGACAAAATACCAATCAAATTGGCCAGATCCATCGTTTTCCTGCTTGCATCATTCAGTTTTTCTCATCCCACTCCCATATTCATAACCAATGTTAAATTTTCCTGGATGCATGGTTTTATTTTCCTGGTCCCTTGAAAAACTATGGATAGAAGTTTCACTGTAGGCGTAATCAAGTTGCCATGGAAACAAAGAATTGAGCCCAAAGAATATTGAAAGGTTGACGAATTGTCTCTTTCACAGTGAGACTTGCGTTGCTTGATGCTGACGTTATGCTCAATAAACAAAGTTCATGTTAAACAGCTTTTGCTATAGGCTTCTGTCACATAACAAATGACAAACAATAGTTACCATAGCAATACAGCAAACTGGTGGACTACCAAATATTCTGATTGGTCAATTCCAACTGTTGCACATTGTTGTCTCTCTTTTTCAACAATTGGTGACGTTTTTGACAGAAGCCTATCAGCTCTATCTATTTGATTAAATAAATAACATTTATTAAATTATCTTCTCCAAAGCGATTTGTCCAAATTGCATACAGATTTTTAATAACGTGAATCATTTATGTGTTCACTCTCTGAATTTTTCTTTTTTTTTTGTAGAGATTGAATTTTTCAAACTTTCTCGCTAAGCCTAATCTTCTGGTGTTTTGAGAAATTTTGAGATGTTGAGATGAGATGGTTCAAAATGGGTCCAATTGATTCGACCCCAAAACTCGACAGTTCCAAGTTGTATAAGCGTGAGTGTTCAGAGAGTTTCATGTCCGTCAGTCTAGCCGTGCAACCTGTGCAGTGCTTACAAACAAAGAAGAAAGATGAAGAAAGGCGCTAAATGACCCCGCTTTAGATGCGCCTTAAAACCTTGACGTTCATTCATTCAGAAAAAAGAAGGGACTTTTTCAATTTAAAACTATTTCACTTCTTTCAGTTTGAAGTCAAGTAACATGTCTTTCAGTTGACGGATGTTTTGTATGTGGTGAAATAGAAAATAGAAAGATAGAGAAGTGATTGTTGTTGCAGACAATGGGGACGAAGACAGCGCGGACGAAGACTACCTGCACCCCAGCCTCGTTGCACGCAACTCCAGAGTCGAACTGGTAGGTCGCGACCTTGATCTCTCTCGCCCTTAGCTCTAGTCATGCAACACTTGTGCCTTAAGGATGTGAGTACCTTAATTGTTTTTACAATAAAAATTTTTATACACGTTTTTAATGCGTTTTCCTTGTATTTATTGTCGTCTGCCGTTGGTTTCGGTAAGCCCGCACGTCACTCTTGATCAGCGGTAAATATCATTTATCCTGTTATGTGAGGTTTCGTGACCGACAAGTAGTTTGAGGAAAATTTTCCCGCTTTATTTTGTTGTTTATTAAGAATCTATGCGAGTCTATTCAGCAAAATATCAGTTTTTTGGTGATGACTTTTGAACGGTATGAGATATCAAAATTGTAATATGTTGGAAACACAGATGATTATAATAGCTTGAAGACGATATTTAAGTTATAACTATTCAACTCTCTGCATAACTGTCAAGCGTATACAACTGAAAATAACTTGTTTATTCAGCTGTATACGCTTGACAGTTATGCGATGTGAGTTAAATAGCTATATTTTATTATTTTATACAATCTTGAAGGTATTGAAATGACTGTGTTTTCTCCCTGTTGGCATTTTTATACCTCGTACCGGTCAAAAGTTATCGTCAGAAAACTGATATTTTGCTAAATTGACTCCCTTGGACTCTCGAATGAATTCATCAGAAATAATAACAGTTTGTGATGGACTACGTGAGAGATGGATGAAAGAGTGAGAGAAACGAGTGATGCGAGGAATTGTTTTTCTCTTTCTCTGTCCATTGATATGCTTGAAATCGAGCCCAACTCTCCAAAGAGATGATTAATAAGTAACGTGCTGATATTATTTCTGTTGTCGAGTTGTGTAAAAGGGAAAGAAGGAAGAGCAGCTGACCGAGGTTAATGAGTAGAGGATCTCAGCGGGGGGAATCCGTTTACAGAATACGTCTTGTCTTGTGTTGATAAAACTTGAGACTTTTGACGTCTCGGCATCTGCCTCGGTCGGGTAGAGCTGGCGGTGCTTTTCATTGTTTCATAAACAATCTTACACTTCTACCCAATCAAAAGAAAAGATTACTCTATCGACAACTTACGTATAAAGGAACGAAGTGGGAGTGCAGAGATCATCATTTGAATTGGGTAGGAAGAGACTTGGGTGGTACGGGCATATGAGACGAAAGGAAAAGAAGAGAATACCGAGAGCAATGTTTGAGATAGCAGGAAACAATGGAGCTAAGAGAAGAGTTGGAAGACCAAGAGAAAGGTGGCAGGAGGGAGTCAAGTTCGGGGTGGTAGACGAGAGATGGAGGGAGGAACTAGTAGGAAGAGAAGAAGAAGAAGCAGAGGATTGTGGTAGCGGAGAAGAGGAGGAAGAAGAAGTAGAAGCCGAGACTCGGAACTGGCAGAATCTGAGATGTAAGAAGTCTGCCCGAGAGAAGGTAGCGGCAACACCCCCCAGCCCAATCAAGCTGGTTATCTGGGTTTCAGATATCACATGTATTTATCAACATCTTGATCTTGCTGTACAATCATTGTTTCCCTACTAAGGTTAAGGACGAGTTAGTGAGACCGCTTAGGAGCGGCACCTCTTGGTTCCGAGGCGATCTTGGCAACAATAGAAGTAATCATTACCCATAGACTATTTCAAATTGAAATCAATCAACTTTGACACCAGGACTGCGCTGTCTGTGATCATACTTTTTCGTCGCAGTATTAAGAGTAAACTAAACACACAAATGTTGATATCTTCCACTCTGAAGCAAGTCTCTTTGGCAACGTTCACTTCTTTCCATTGACAGCAGATGTCAAGTTGACCATTATGCCATGAAATGAATCAAATGAGTGATAGGCCTAAACTGGTATAATTAGGCCTTTCACTCTACTAATTATAGGTTGTGGCCAATTAGTACTATACCCAAGCATTGGCTTGGGGGACTGTGGGAAACCACGAGCAATCATGTCAGGATGGTTAATAAAGGAGGGTTTGTTTTGTTATTCTTGAAATTATACATTTTCTTCTTCTCACGTCTTCTACTGTTGCAATGTTTGAAATGCCTTGAGAGGAGTACCAACGTTGTGAAATGTACGTGACGTGAAGTAGCTTGTGTTTGTATGCCCGACTCTGGCCACGACAAGTCTGTCTTTAAATGGGACTAGAAGTGACCAATGGGAGGCCAGGATTTGTGACGTCATGACTCTGTTACCGACCCGTGCTGTGATATAATACAGTAGCGGTACACAGAGCACATGTTGCTGTGGCGTTACTGTTAGAGTAGCTGCTTCACATGCTCAGGGTCCATGGTTCGGCTCTTGACGCTGCAGTTACTTACTTTTTCAAACTAAATAACTATTGAATACCGTGTGGAGGGCAGGCTTATGGTTAACTACTTGGCAGCCGGGTTACAACGTCACTACCTCACTTCCCAGGCCAGTTTTTCCCCTCTTATATCGCATTGACACTTGTGTTTAGACAGCCTTTCATGACATTTCTAGCAGAAACAAATGGTTCTATTGTGATGATATATTGTTGTAAATGATATGTGGAACAAGAAATTGGCCAATATCACTTTTTTTTAGCGTTCAAAGGCTAGTCAATTTGACACATTCAGCCTAGAACGAGGTTTTGGAATAACAGCTGACTGTATTATATCATTTGGCAATACATTAGTGTATTCTATCGGCAAAAAAAATAAAACACTCATTTCCCGATCCATCTCCCAGATGTCAGTACAAGTCCCATGTCAATATGACGTCATTTTGTCAAGATATGTAATGGAACGTTCTGGAATGAGTCGGGACACAAATACGCGCCAGCGGCCGTCAATTGGTTGGATTTTTTTTTAATATTTGACCACGGAAACGAAAATATCTCCACAAATGCTGTGATTTTCAATCTAGTCCCATTTGAAGACCGACTTGCAGAGAAATTGTCGCCCGCTGTCGAGCTGAGACTGACCTGGTTGTAGTTTTCCACAGTTGTGTGTGTAATGGTCTGACGTTTCTGATTCCAGGGCCGCCGGACGTCGGACTGCCACTAACGTTAACTAAAACATGTCTGACAATTGCTCTTATTTGTTCCGCCGCGCGGTCCACGCAACACGGCGCTACGAGAACTAGCCGCGCACTTGTCTGCTTGTCAAACAAACGCCCCGTCAAATGAGTACTGTTCTGCATTCAACGCGACCGCGGAATACGATCAAGAGCATAGAAAAGCGTTACAGTTTCTCTTTGAAATGTTTTTGTGTTTTGAATAGATTTTTTTCTGTGGTGCTCTATAACCCCACCAACGGCTAGGTTAAACGAGGGAATGACTGAGCTGGTGGTAATGAAACGTTATGACAGGAAACAGCAGGGTTTGCCTAGAGCGGGATTCAAACCCACGCCACTTTGTAACCAAAGACAGACAGATATATATATATATATATAATATATGTATGGACGTAGCGAATGAGATTTTTGAAGGACTCGCGAATACAGATCACGTTTTCATATCTTATTAAATACCGGAACCTCTATCCATCTTTCTTTAAGGGACCAGGAAAATAATACCATCCGTATAGGGAAATGATCCATCCAGGAAAATTCAACATTAGAGATATGGGAGTGGGGAATAAATGATAGAAGCAGGAAAACGATGGATCCGGGAATGATGCGTAGAGGTTTCACTGTAATCTTGAAATGACTGGGCCCACCAATCAGTAACAGCCCACCTGAAGCATAATATCCTGAGGGATGATCGTATTCCGCCGTCGCCGCCAGGTTACGCTGCACGTCCCGTCGGAGTTTCCCGTCACTGACCCGCGTGTTTCTCTGGCCGTTCTTGCAGGCGCCCTCGATCCCGTCAATAGCGTACAAGCCGTCGGCCGACTGCTCCTACTCCATCCTCGTCAACCGCATCAAGGACAAGCAGGCTGCCTTCAGCTGCACGCCGCCCCCAGCCGCCCCCGCCCCGCCCGCCCCCGCGCTCGCCGTCATCGAGGCCGTGCCCGTGCTGTACGGACAGGCGCAGGTCGCTGCCCCCGTCGTGGCGCCGGCGGCTCGAGAGGCCAGGGGCAGCGTGTTCACGCCCGTCACCCACGTCGTGCCGCCTCCCGTCGTCGTGCCGACGCAGGCGTTCGCCACCCCCTCCTTCCTCGTGCCGCCCCAAGACGTCCAGGTCATCGTGGACAAGATGGCGTCGTACGTCGCTAAGAACGGGAGGGACTTCGAGGCCATCGTGCGCAATAAAGGTGCGTCCGACATCTTTGTTTATTTGTTTATCTATTAGTTTGATTATTTTTTGATTTATTAATTCCCTAGCTCACACTTTTGAGATATTTCACATTTCATATATTTTTTTGGTATTCAAAAATATGTAGGGTCCATCCAGGTTTTTGCAAACACGAAATTTGTTCATTTTCCATTTGAAGAATTTGAAAAATTACAAATTTTTTGTTCAAAATTCTGTGAATGCAGTAACCTCCGTTTTTCAATTATTAACAGAATGCAAACACAATCATATTGATATCTCAAAAATTACGTCCGTGAGAGATTGCGGCGTGAAATACGAACGCCTGCGGCCTCTTAAGGAACCATCTCAGTATTGACCTGAACGACAGAGGGTAACCACGATGCACATGATGGTCGACCACTGAATGGCGGACCACCTGCATGGCGCGTGCGTGACGCATGTGTTTGCCTGCGCAGGGGATCCTCGGTTCGAGTTCCTCCAGGCTCACCACCAGTACTACCCGTACTACCTGCACAAGGTGGACCTGTTCGAGCGGCTGGAGCGCCCGGAGCAGCCGGAGCAGGAGCCGGAGCCGGAGCAGAGGGACTCGGCGTCCAGCGAGAGCGAGCCGGAGGAGGAGGACAGCGGGAGCGGGGGGTCGGCGGGGGAGGAGAGCGATCGGGCCAGCCACGCGTCACGGCCAGGTAACACGATAGTCGGGTTAACAGACCAATATACGATGATGAAACTCGGTCTATTCTTCTTTTTCTTATTCATTCACAATTTAATTTTTACATTTGCCATCTTATTTATTTCATTTTGAAATAACAGCTTCGGAACATCTACAATTAGGTTAGGATTTGGTTAATTAGGTTGATTTAAACCTAATCTAATTTCCAAGCGGCCGCAAATCAGCTGTAGTTTCATATGACTGACGACTGCGTAATCATGTTGGCTTACGTGTTTGTTGTCAAAGCACAGACACAGTCTTGGTCTCCTGGAGCTAGCCAGAACTAGCACACGATTGATTAGGTAAGGGTCCAGCCCTCTTGATTAATACAGCAGAACCTCGGCTATAAGTTTCTCGTTTATACATTTATTACATTTATAAGTTTCATCTTTTAATCCAACCTATAGTACCACATGTTGATTAGTTTCATTAATAAGTTTTTGACATCGATACACTCTTTTAGTCTGGTCGCTTGAAAAACGTATAAATGAGGTTCCATTGTAATGGGTTTAGTTTAATAAGGAACAAATAGATCAATAATGATTATTGTTTGCTTAACGACCCCACCAACAGCTAGGTTATACTGGGGTACGAATGAGCAGGTGATTATGAATCTATGAAGTGATGATGAGTGAAGGGATGTGCACAAAAACCGTTGCCTTATGCGGGACTCGAACCCACGCCGGACGGTGACTTCAGTGCCTCAGGTGACTGAGCTACGGAGGGCCAGAAGCCAGGCGCAGGACGTTACCTGCTTGGCTCTTCCTTCCAGCGCTGGCCCCCGTGTGTTTCTCAATCAAGAAGCCGAAGGAGAGCGACCCGGTGCTGGACCTGAAGAGCGCGCTGCCGCTGGAGGAGAGCTCGGACGAGGAGCGGCCCGAGGGGGCGGCGCAGGAGGCGGACGAGGTGATCGACCTGACGGGCGACGGGGAGAAGAAGGGGCTGTCCAAGGAGAGATGGGGTATGCTCACTTGTCTGATGATAATAGTAACCAGAGGCGAGCATTCGGGGTTTTAACGGTGACCGCAAATTGTTTGTCAAGTGTTTTTTTTCTTCAATATTTTAGTTTTCATGTCTTCCCGAGCTCAAAAATCCTTTTGTCATTTACGCAAATTTCCGTGAAAATTATGTTTTCCGCGAATCTCCACGATTATTTCATTTTTTTAGTCACGAATATTGCATTAGAGCTGGAGATTCTTTGCTTATTGTTTTCTATTCCAGAGAAATGATTCAAGATAACAGTACATAATGGTAATTATTTATCATCAAATCTTATCCACACAAGCAAAATAGAAACGTCCATAAACCATTATCTGTGGAATTGCACGGAGAAGGTAACAAGACTGCAAATCCTATTAAACCACTAAGAGTGATTCTTGTGGAAATAGTCAACACCAATTCATCCCTTTCAGCTATTTAAAGACTTAAACTGGGTTCTTATACACCCCAAATGCTTGCCTCCGATAATACCTAATAATATTAATAGGCCTAATTTCTTTTTCCCAAGGAATATATCGACAGGTACGAGGACATATTTGTAGACTCGCAAAGTTGCAAAGAGTTGACTTGTCTGATGATAATAATAACAGGTCTGATAATGTTTTCTATTCGGTAGAACAACTTGCATCGTTATAGAATGAGCCGTGATAAAAAAGGTGAACTAGTATTTTATGAGTCTTCAACACTAGCTTATATATTGACACTTATATGAATTGGTTGAAAGGGGAAGAGAGAACAGCAGCTTACCGAGATTTATGAGTATGAGTAGTAGTAGGTCGTGGCCTGTTGTTAAAAGTAACCATCCCAGTATCAACCTGAACGACAGAGGGAAACCACGAGAAGACCTCGTCAGGATGGTCGATCAAGGCGGGAATCAAACCCTGGTCTCCCGAATGACGGTTCAGTGTGTTAATCACCCGGCCACACGTCTCGGTGGACTTGTTTTTCTCTATCTAGATGTACTTTTGTTTCTAATGATTTCACTCGAGTGATTTCAATCCACTTTTAATCATACCTGATAGTGTTTATACAATTCTCAAATTGTGCTTTGTAAGAAACGGCAATAAATACAAAGAGTGTTGTGTTATTTAGAGAGCGAGCGCGCGAAGGACAAGCTGGCGAGCGCGGCGCGAGAGAGGCTGGCGGTGACGTCGCGCGACAAGCAGCTGCAGCTGGAGCGCAAGCGTCGCGCGGAGGCGTTCCTCACCATGATACACAAGACCCCTGCCGACCACAAGCGCCCTTCTGCCGTCACAGGTGAGCTCTCGCTTGCAGCACGTGGCGACTGTCTGTCGTTAACATGTCGCCAAGCTGCTCAGACCATAGATATGTATCACCGAGACACGTTACTGAACGTTAACAAGGCTGTGTCTTGGAAGTAGCTTCACACCGCTTTGCAGACCAAGAAGTTTCCCACATAATAGACATATTGCAAGCAATTACTTCTATATTCTATTTGTAAATGTCCAATATGGCCGGCGAGATTGTAACGAGCATATGTCGCTATCGGCTGCAGGAGTATCTCGGTGAGGTGATATATACCTATGCTTAGAACAACCACGATGTAGTGATACCAACCCATTTCATCATCATATGAAGAAGGTGCTCCGACTCCCATACTGATAGCATGAACTGTATTTGTGGTTTCTTGCGGTCAGTTCAGAGCCAGAGGTCCCGATTGCCTGTCTTGATTCAGCGTATCCCCTTGTGAACCAGATGTAGATAAGAGTGGCCAGTCACTGAACGTGGGGAACACCTATAAGTGCTGATTCTGGTAAAGTGAGTGATTGCAATCTGGCTTCAGACCTGAACCAGTAAATAGTGCATCAATTGACTGGACATTCAAATTCCTTGACCGAGCAAATTTATTGGATATGTTCTAATTCGGATATTATGTCATTTAATCCAACGTCCTGTTATATGCTAATGACCTGTTATATTCCAACGTCCTGTTATATTCTAACATACTGTTATATGCTAACGTCCTGTTATATGCTAACGTCCTGTTATATGCTAACGTTCTGTTATATTCTCGTTTATTCTGATCTCAGAATTGAGCTTATCAATACGATATTGAACATGCGCGAGATGACCTGGTCGTCGCCGCGGCTCTGAAACCTAACGATCCCTCGTGTTGTGATTTCCAGGCAGCTGTGACGAGGACGACGTCTCCTCCCTCCCCTCCCCGCTCTCCTCCGCGTCCCCCTCCCCCTCGCCTGGCGGGCCGGAGGCGGTGGAGGATCGGCTCAAGGCCAACGGGGGGCCCACCTCCCTCCTGGCGCGCCTGCAGGGGGGCAAGGAGGTGGGGCGACCCCCTCGCACCGCTCGCTCGGACAGCGACTCTGACAGGGACAGGGACAAGAAGAAGAGGAAGAAGAAGAGCTCACATAAAAGGTAGCCTACAAACATTAATTGCTCAACACAATGGAAACAAATATTTAAAAATATGAAAATCAATGTTAATAACATAAAATACCAATAGAACGAAGAAAAAATGTAAGTTAATTGGATGTAAGTCTAAAGCTGGCCTTCCATGAAAGCGATTTGCATTTCGTTTTCGCAAGGCGGTGGAATTGAGGCGAGCTCAACAATGAAAAATCGCGTCGCTCTCGTCACTGATTGGTTGTTTTATCATCGTGGCGCCTTGAAAAACTGATTAGCAAATAACGCTTTCATGGAAATCCAGGTTAATTAGACGAGCTTCAGCGAGGATTCAATTTGACATACTGAAAAAAATTGGTGTTCTTTTTTTTGTTCTTCTTTCTTTTCATGTTTTTTTGTCTGTTCTCCGCAGGTTAAACGGCTGCAGCTATCAACTTCACACTTTTTTTCGTTATGGTTCCTCATCTAACTTAGATCTGTTATCGGGTGGTAACTTTTATTTTTATGAATTTTAGAGATTTCAAAAATACCCATTAGAATAACACAGCGGAAAAAAAAAGAAAATATTTTCATTTTCCAAAAAGATGAAATTTTGCGTGAAGTTGAATTACATTCTGATACACATTTCTGGAAACTTTTAGCTTGATCGGGTCAGCTATTTTGAAGAAGAAACATGAAATGTGCTAAATTGGTACCACTCAAAGCAGTTTTTACCCATTTATAACTTAAATGTCACCCAATTGGCGAATTTAGGGTAAAGTTTAGCAAAAACTTCGACATACTATTACAATCCGCTTGTCTACCAACGCGTATATAGCGTTTTCCTAGTTATTAAAATGAAATGATAGGCCTGACGGGTGAATGAGAAAACAGACAGGGAATTGATAAATGAATGGATTGAGTGAAAGAGAGAGAAAGAGCATCAGCTTACCAAGGTTTACAAGTAGAGATACTCGTAGCGGAGAGCTTGTTGCTAGAGTAGTACATGTATCAACGTAAACACAGGAGGTTTGTGACGGCCTTGGACCCTATACACACTAGAGTGACTGAGGCAGTAACCAAAACATCACAGACCTAGTGCATCAACTAGTGATGGATGACGAAACCATATATTACAAATTTAATTCAACTCAAATCAACAAAAAAAAAAAAAAAAAAAAAAAATGATTAAATGACTAATTTATATCACTATGCTATTCAAAATACTATAATCCAGACAACTTCATTTCTCCACAAGGATTTAGTGTTTATAATTCATAATTAATTTTTTTCTGTCTGTCTTCTCTTGAATATAAAATATTATTTACGTATTCAGTCTCTGCTACGAGCTACAATATTTATAAATGTTTTTCTTTTGTCAGCCCGCACTCAAGAACTTGTGTTCTCACGCGGACTTCTGTTAGTTGTATTATCCTCACTTATAACATGTGTCAGCTATTATGCAGAATAAAATGAAATGACATGAGAGATGAGTGACACAGAGTGAGAGGAGCAAGTGACGTGAGAATAACGAGGTGGTATATTAGTTGTGGCTGTTTGCCCCCAGGCACCGGACCCCGACCCCGCCCCCCAGGTCCCACAAGCAGCGGGGGGAGGACCACCACTCCAGGACCAAGAAGGCCAAGAGAAGAGACCGCAGCAAGTGAGTATCTCGAACCACTCTCGCATTCTTACACTTGAAATACTACGCACCGTATTAACACGCATATAAGACGCACTTTTTTCCATTTCTAAGTCATCAAAAAGTCGCATGCGTCTTATAAAGGTAAGGGAGAAAAAACGTCACATTCTGTGATAACAACAGTTCCCGTGAGACGCTGCTGGTCGTCCAATGTGAGAGCATGCGGCGAACCCGCAATCGTCGTCAGATTTGATGCACGGACAGTCGTCAATGCGCTGCTGCACGTTGGGTTCAACCTTTCGTCTCTCTGTCTCTCTCTCTCCCTGTGTAAGCCACATGGCTGCTGTTACAAGCAAACTGATAGCTATTCAGGACTGCCGGCCGGCATTGTTAGTGTGGGATATCATACTGCGTCTTATATAAGTAAACAAAAAAGTTACCAAAAATGGAACCTGAAAATTGGGGGTGCGTCTTATAAGCCGGTGCGACTTATATGCGTGTAAATACGGTAGTTTCTGATTTTGTTCAAGAGTTATTGACAGAAAAAACGAGGAAAAATGTAAAAGTGAAAAACGATGATAAAAAAGTTATTCAAATCAGCCACATATTATTCATCAGACTCTATTTCAAGGACCTAAAAAAGGTTCCAGTTTTTTTCTGACAAATGCACAAAACAGTATTCCGAGATACTGCTTGAATATAAAACGTTCTGACTGAGACGAGTGGCCGAGTGGCTAGCACACTGGACCATCATTCAGGAGACCGGGATTAGATTCCTGCCATGGTCGACCATTCAGAGGTGCTCTTCCCTCAATCGTTCAGGTCAATACTTTTTTTTTTTTAAATAACTTCGAAACTTGATACGAAATCATTGTTTCCCAATTGAAGCTGTGGATGAAAGATAGGGTCGTTAGTACGGGGCACCACAAGGGCGATATCTTATAACTGTCATGAAATGATCATTGTTTGATGTTGTCAAAAATGCCACTACTGCAATACTGGGACGGTTCCTCAACAACAGGCCACGACCGACTTCTCCCCAGCATTAAATAATACCTAATAGAATAACCTTTCATCTCACCATCTCATACATCATTCACCGACGCCAATAGATCGTCATCATCATTACAGTGCGTCGTTAAGCCTCATATAAATGAATGAAGTGAACGGTTTTGAGAATTTAGTCGGAGCTGATGTACCCGACTCAGTGTTGAGTAGCTTGCTGCGTGTTCCAGGTCCCCCGTCAAGGCCCGGCGCAAGCGATCGCACAACCACTCGGAGCGCGCGGAGCCTGCGTCCAGGTCACGCCAGGTCAAGCGGAGCCAGAAGAAGTCCAAGAGGAGCCGCCGGTCGAGCGCGTCCGACTGCTCCTCGTGACCTCGTCCCTCTCTCCCTCTCTAGCGTGACCATTCGACCCGGAGCAACCGCGACGCATTGTTCTCCCTCTCTAGCGTGACCACTCGACCCGGATCTACCGCGACGCATTGTTCTCCCTCTCTAGCGTGACCACTCGACCCGGATCAACCGCGATGCATTGTTCTCCCTCTCTAGCGTGACCATTCGACCCGGATCAACCGCGATGCATTGTTCTCCCTCTCTAGCGTGACCATTCGACCCGGATCAACTGCGACGCGTTGATCTCCCTCTCTAGCGTGACCACTCGACCCGGAGCAACCGCGACGCATTGTTGTCCCGGTTTTAATAAATAATATACACAAAAATGATGAAATGAGAATTGAGTAAAATTGAAAAATATCAAATTTGAGGTTTTTTGTTATGTAGAATGGCAACCGGTGTTCATCAAGCCATGGGTCTATGTCACCACACGCAGACTTTGTTGTTGTTGTTGTTGGGCGCAGCCTAAACCAGCCTAATAACCCAATCCTACCAATTTAACGAACCTAACCTAACAAAACTGACCTAACCGAACGAACATCCTAATTCAATTTAATCTGGACTGAAACCAATGTAGAACCTAGTTGGCCACCCCCCGTAGCTCGGTCAGCTGAGGCACCGCTTCAGGAGCTGAAGTCACTGCTGGGCATGGGTTCGAGTCCCGCATAAGGCATGGGTTTTTGTAAACATCCTTTCACTTATCATCACTCCATAGTTCCATTATCACCTGCTCACTCGTACCCCCGTATAACCTGGCTGTTGGTGGGGTCGTTGAGCAAACAATAATGTACTCCCAGTCCGATGAATAGGGATTGGGACAGAAAATGCTGGTTACAGTTTTCACTTTCTTCCCTATCTACCGAGACGCGTGGCCAAGTGGTAAGACACAGAACTGTCATTCGGGAGACCGGGGTTCGATTCCTGCCATGGTCGACCATCCTGACAGGGGTTTTTCGTGGTTTCCCTCTGTCGTTCAGGTTGATACTGGGATGGTTCCTTAACAACAGGCCACAACCGACTCCTTCCCACCATCCAAAACACCTGATAAAATAACCTTTCATCTCATCATCCCATCATCTCACTCATCATCCACCGACGCCAATAGATCGTAGCCATCAGTATAGTGCGTCGTTAAAACCCAATATAATAATCCCTATCTCGACCTCTGCTGGTATTGGATAAGACCCGAGACCTGCGAGGAAGGTGACCTTGTACTGAACCTTGTGCCAACAGAACAGCTCGTGGAGAGTCACAACATATCACAACGTGGACACTTTCTCCGTCATCTTTTGTCGGCCATATTGTCGTCTAGAAGCGCAGTCAGTTGTTACTTTCAAGCTGAACGTTTTTGATGCGAATTAGGATATTGACAGCCATTTTGAATGCTTGGCCAATCGGCGACGGCTTCGGAGAGATGCGAAGATATTCTGAACAAGTTTGCGCATGTCACGTGGGAAACAGCCGAATGCAGTTGGTTCCGAGTGAAATCCGCTTGAGGTCGCCGTCATGCCGCTTTTCCCAGAACAGCTGTATCGATGTAGCGGGAATATTTTCAACAATGTGCCTTGTGCGAATAACTTGTTTTGTACCATCTTTGTTTTTATGTAATTATTATTATTATTGAGAAGACACCAGTGATGTTAACAAAGCTACAACAAACTTGAGTTTTGACACGACAAGCGCAGGCCACTCTATTCCCGCCCTTTTCCTCGCCCACCTTGGTTTAATGGCCGCTGGTTAACAGCGTGATGTCCTGAAGCTGTGAGGCAAGCGTGTGTAATGGAGGGGGGATCCTCCCCCCCCGTGGGTGTTGTCTCTACCTTCTTGTTGCAACAGTCACGGGCTTCCTGTGCCCACAATGGTCATCCTACTCCAGCGGGGGCATTCCTGTACAATTCAAAACTGTTCCATAAGATGATTTCCTCGGAAGAAGGTTCAAGGAATAATTGAATAATTCTAAACAAAACAGTAGAAAAGCAGTTTTATGCTGGGCTTCCATACTTGCGTTATTCGGATTGCAAATTCGCTAAGCGGTGTTTAAAGCCACCACGATGATAAAACGACCAATCAGTGACGAAACTTACGCAATTTTTTATTGTTGAGCTCGCGTCAATTCCACCGCCTTGCAAAAGCGAAACGTAAATCGCGTTCATGGAAGGCCAGCATTATCCTATAGGCTTCTGTCAAGTGACGTCACCCATTGTTGCAAGAGACAGACAACAATGTCCACCAGTTGGAATTGACCAATCAGAATGTTTAGTGGTCCACCAGTTTGCTGTATTGCTATGGTAACTATAGGCTTCTGTCAAGTGATGTCACCCATTGTTGAAAGAGACAGACAACAATGTCCACCAGTTGGAATTGACCAATCAGAATGTTTAGTGGTCCACCAGTTTGCTGTATTGCTATAGTAACTATAGGCTTCTGTCAAGTGATGTCACTCATTGTTGCAAGAGACAGACAACAATGTCCACCAGTTGGAATTGACCAATCAGAATGTTTAGTGGTTCACCAGTTTGCTGTGTTGCTATGGAAACTATTGTTTGTCATTTGTTACTTGACAGAAGCCTATACTAACAGCATGGTCACAGCCACCTTGAACCATGAGTTTACCGTACAGAAATGCACCCCCAGTGGTCCCGTCAGCTGTCAGCTGTTCCATCCTGCGGCCTGCCAGCGCTCGGCTGTTCCAACCACCCGCCTGCCGGCCTAAAGGCTGTTGTTACCCAGAGATTATCTTGTACGAACCTTACAATTTCATTGAATTGTTGACTGACTTAGAATTTGAAAATAAATGAACTTTCATAGAAACTTGTTTATTACTGTACTGTTTTGTTTGAGTGTTGATCCCGGTGTGAGTACGCAGTTGAATAACGTCCTGTGCCTTCTGGATACCCGAATGTTGAACTCTCGTTCGACCGGCACATGTAGCTCAGTTGCTACAGCGCTCGCTCCGTAAGATACGGGAGGTGAGGGGAATATCAGACCTGGTTTGATCCCTGACACCATCCATCGTTACAATTGCGGTTTCCCTCGGTAGTCTGGGCTAATGCCAGGCTGGTTCTTACAATATAGGTCACGACCGCTTCCTTCCCACTGTACGTCCCATTACGTATGAATCCTTCATCTTGTTATCTCTACTAGGTATAATCATTCATCCGACGCCAATAGATCGTGATTATCTCTACAGTGTGTCGTTAAACACCGAAAAGTCGAACGTGAAGAAAGTTCAAGATCGTCGACTGTAAATGTAACGCGTTCATTTTAAAAGTTGATGAGAAGAAAACATCCATGATCCATGACCTCCATATTCATCTGGACGGACTTCTTCGGACATTGGAACAACCTGTGGAGGTCGAGTGACTGATTGGAGTTGTTTAGTCTGTTACATTCCATTATCCAATCACAACAGACAAACAAACATTACCTCATTATCCATCCTGTCGTGGTTTCCCACAGTCCTTGAAGCAAATGCTTGATAATAATAATAATAATAATAGTAATAATATTCTTTATTCAAGGAACAATATACATTGTTATAGAATGTGTCACTTATTGATTGAACTATCGATCACTAGTGATTGAACTATCAATCACTAGTTGATTGAACTATCGATCACTAGTTGATTGAACTATCAATTGGTCACAACCTTTAATTAGTAGTGCGTCTGATTATATGAATTCAGACCTAATACTAATTTTTTCACCCATTTGTCTAATTAGTTGTATACAGTGAAACCTCTACGCATCGTTCCCAGATCCATCGTTTTCCTGCTTGTATCATTCAGTTCTTCTCACCCCACTCTCATATAATCAATGTTAAATTTTCCTGGATGGGCCGTTTAGTTTTCCTGGTCCCTTGAGAGACGATGGACAGAGGATTCTCTGTAATTACAAAATGTGTATGATTACAACTGAGTATAGAAATCACAGCATATGCGAGGCAATTGCAATTGTATAATTGCCACGCACATGCTGCGTTTTCCTACCCTGCCTTCCACAATCAATGGCCGACATAATGATTGGCACACAATAATTGAAAGAATGGTAGTAGATCAAGAAAATTTACCTTATTATAAAATAACAAACAAAAACCTAAAGCTATAAGAAAGTGGGATGAAAAATTAGTTGATGACTTTTATAAGCCATGTAGAGGTGTGAATAGAAATATTATGAACAACTTGAATATAAAAAGGGGGAAGGGGAAGGAATGAAAATTAATTAATTGAATATGAATGATTTGTTAAAATGTGTACAGATCTTTTCAAAATGTCTGCAACCAGCCGTACATTTTTTTGACAAATGATATTTTTCAACAAAATACTTGGAATTTTTTTCTATCCCTGCGATTGCCATTATAATCATCTATTTCTTGATATTGTCCTTGATCTTGAGCTTGTAACCATGCGGTTGCTATGCGAGTAAGCCTGAGCACACGTCTCCATTGTCTCGCGCCTCTTATCTTTACAGCCGGGGATCATGTGCGGGACTTGGGACCGACTGCTCTGCCCTCCACAGCTGCACAGTGTTCCGTGTTAACCCACAACAGGTAAACCTGAGGGAGAGATATCAGTATATTATTATAAATATCATTAAGCAAGATATTACAGTGGAACCTCTTTAGTACGCTTTTCAGGGGACCTGACTGAAAAAACTTACTAAAGAAACTATTCAACATGTAGGAGAATATAGACGGGATCAAAAAATAAAACATACTAATAAGGAGAAAAATGCACTCACGAGAAACTTACTAAAGAGGTTCTACTGTATCAATATTGAAACTACTTCTAATAGGACTACATTTAGCGCATTTATGTGCAATTGTAAGAGTTTTAAATGAATAAACAAATGAATAAACCTCAATTTCAAATGCTGTGAAAAAACATAATAGGCCCAAGTCCAATGTTATGTAGATGGAAATAAATGGAAACTGATGGAGCGGTAGTTATAAAGGGGGCTAGATTTTATGTCGGTAAATTCTCTTTCTTGAACAGGACGGGTAGGGACTGGAATGGGCTCGGTAGAAGTGTTTTGAGGGAAATTAAATAAAAGTAAAGTTATTCCGTCAGAGGGTTAGAGAGGCGGTGGGATAGGGGTATAATTAGGGAACTTGCCACCGCGTATTTATGTGCAATTGTAAGAGTTTTAAATAAATGAATGGAAACAACATTTGTAGGTCGATGTTTGTGTACACACAAGATAAATACACGTCTGTATATCCTGCACAGAATTGTACATTGTGGATTCCGCGACAAGAAAGATCATCATTGTATTACAATAGACCATTACAAAAAAGAATGACCCATCTAGCGGCGATCGTTTGAACTAGAACGGGATTATGTTACCCGAGTTCGAAAGTCCTATGCTGCCAATGCCATTTAGCACGTTTGATTCATATTATTGTGCGTTACAGTGAACGTATTAAATTATAATATGATAGTAGTTTCAACATTCATATGTTTACTATATACTGAGAGATTTACACACTGTCAGAGTGAGTAAGATGAGAGATAATTCAACTTATACATCTTGGTGTTTTGCCTAAAACTCTGTGGATAAGCGGGCTGACTTTTTGAACAGTACTAAAACTCACAGAATGCAATACCAGCGGTCTCGGCTGCTAGGAGGCGTGACGCGCCTGCGCATTGAATTTTTGGAATGGTGTATTGTCCAGTATATATATATTTTTTCCATTGAAATTTGTGGAAATTTCTTTCTTTTATTGTTTCTCAATATAAATACGTGGCACATTCACAAAATGTCCACAAAGTCTGATACAGGCTTATCTGTGGTTTTAAATGAAATGCTGGGACCAAGCTAATTAACCACTAGTTCATACTGTTATTTTCAATTACTTCATTTGTCTAATTCTGTTCAGTTTTGAACATCATAAGAACACTTTAAATTATTAATTGAATTATATTTGTAGTTATGTATTCAACTGTGTAATTGTACTTTTAGTTATGTATTTTATTTTGTAACTGTTGATTGATGTTAATGGTGATTGATTCTTGATTCTTCATAAGTACAAACAATAGAGAAACAAAATGAGTAATAATAAAAATTCAAAGTGGTTTTTCGTTGCACCAAAAGTAGGTTTTAGTTTGGTTGAGTATAGGGCCTACTTTATTCCGGTCAAGATGCATTGAGGGTTGCGTTGGTTTGCTGCCGAGAGATGGTGACTTGACTTAACTCGAAAACACGTACCAGTTCCTGAGTACTTTTCAGAGAAATATTGATCGCTGCCTCTATCTAGTGATGTTTCGTAGAAACGGCTGATTGGCTCGCAAACTTGATGACAGCATGTTATTAGCTGAGCTGACGAGAAAGTAACGTTAGTTCCTTTTATCAACACTTATCTACGCACGGTCAATAGATCTTTAAACGTGGCTCGGGAATTGGCACATGTTTTCAATATGGGAGGGATAGGAAGTGAGGACACCA
This sequence comes from Brachyptera risi, assembly GCA_964007535.1. Taxonomy (NCBI): domain Eukaryota; kingdom Metazoa; phylum Arthropoda; class Insecta; order Plecoptera; family Taeniopterygidae; genus Brachyptera; species Brachyptera risi. The sequence continues at coordinate 49,822,347 of OZ023331.1, forward strand.
TCTCCTGGCGGCAAACCAACGCAACCCTCAATGCATCTTGATTCCGGTATTCGCTCCCCATTCATTGCTTGTTGATGCGTGACATGCCCCTGTGTGCCCGCAGCCCGCTATGCTTGCACGCACGCCGGCCTGCTTGGTGCGTGTGTCCGCAGCCAGGTGGCGCCACACGCAGCCCGAGCTGAGCTTCGACGACCACCGCTCGGCCTTCAGGCACAAGACGTCGTGGCAGCTGGTGAGGGCGCTAGTCGTGCTGCGCGCCTGCAGCAGTGACTACCTGGTGGACAACAGCCTGCAGGTAACAAGGCGGCCATGTTCTCTCAGTACAGGCCAACCGTAATCGTACTTCAGCCCGACAAATAGCCACCTTGATTCGTCGGACTGGAAGCAGGTCTTGGACTGGTTTCAGCTTGGATTAAACTAGTTCAGGATGTTGTTTTGACTAAGGTAGTGAGTTTAGTTTGTCACGGGTTGCGTTAGGTTGATGGTCCGATGGACTGGTGTGTTTCAGCTGATGAGACTGGGCAACAGGTACCTGGGCGAGGCGCTGCTTGGCCTCCTGCTCCGCCCCACGGTGTACGCGCAGTTCGTGGCCGGCCAGCACGAGCCGGAGCTGGCTCGGGCCGCGAGACAGCTGCAAGCCCACGGCCTGCGCACCATGGTGGCCCCCACCCTAGAGGAGGACGTGCACGAGGCCAGCAACAGGTACACGGGTAGGCAGTCGAGGCGAGCAGTCAACACTGTATTGGCGTGGATCAAGATGCATTGAGGGTTGCGTTTGTTTGCGGCCAGGAGATGGTGCCTTCACTTATCTGGAAAGCATGTACCATACCGTGAGGACTTTTCTGTGTAATATGGATTGCTGCTCTATCTGGTGTGTTTTTGTAGAAACGACTGACAGGCTGGTAAACTTGATGACAGCCAGCCGGCCTTCGATAATTCCTTCTATCACCACTCATCTACGCACGGTCAATAGTACTTGGAACGAGGTTTGTGAATTGGAACATATTTTCAACATGGGAGGGATAGGAAGTGAAGACACCGTCTCCAACGGGCCAACGCAACCCTCAATGCATCATGGCGTGGATCTAGCTGGCACGCCCAGCAGCCTGCGGTCTGACGGAGGAAACTTCCCGCCACACGATTCAGCAATCAGTAGTGAGAGATTCACATCACTAGAAGTGCAGATAATAACTGTACAAAATACTAAGAAATCAGATTTAATAGTAGGCCTATACCACATGATGAAAGATCAAATGTATGTTACAGTGAAACCAAATATTCCATCAAATACTTATTTCCACCTCACAGCGTACCGTTACATACAAATAACACGTAACATGTTGTGAGTGTTTATTATGGATGACAGTATTTTACAAGATACTTCTCTGACTGGTGTAAAGATCAGTTGTATGTAACAGTAACACTCGATATTTCCACCGCACAGCGTACCGTTACATACAAATAACACGTAACATGTTGTGAATGTTTATTATGGATGACAGTATTTGATAAGATACTTCTCTGAATGGTGTAAAGATCAGTTGTATGTAACAGTAACACTGGATATTTCCACCTCACAGCGTACCGTTACATACAAATAACACGTAACATGTTGTGAATGTTTATTATGGATGACAGTATTTTATAAGATACTTCTCTGAATGGTGTAAAGATCAGTTGTATGTAACAGTAACACTGGATATTTCCACCTCACAGCGTACCGTTACATACAAATAACACGTAACATGTTGTGAATGTTTATTATGGATGACAGTATTCTATAAGACACTTCTCTGAATGGTGTGAGGCAGTTTCACTACAATATGTTCAGACGGAAAGTCACTATGATCGTTTATATGTTGCGTTGAAGCTGGAAATGTTTCCCTGTTTCTACAACTCTGTTAGTAGAGTATTGGAGTAGATTAAGCAAAATATCAGTTTTATGATCATGAATTTTGAATGGTACGAGATATCAAAATTCTAATGTGAAGAAATTGTTTATATATTTTACCTCCATTACTTCTTCTGAATTATATCGCATAATTTGCACAGGTATTAATGTGGGAAACATTTCACCTTCATGCGATATTACAGCCCATGCAAATGTGGGGATACAAGATTATTGATTTTATTTCACAGCATTCTGAACGTATTGAAACTATATCTATTTCTTTCTGTGTAGAATTATGATATTAGAACAGCGCAAAGATAAGCATAGTTATCCATATTGTCAACAAGACCGCCTCGAGGTGTTGAAACAACCAAGAGGTACCGCTTCTAAACGGTCTTACCAACTCATCCTTAGCCTTGATTGGGAAACAATAGCAAGACTTCGATGTTGAATTGAGAAAGTCTCGAACTGTTGAGAAGTGATCACCATAAAGCTGCTATTGAGCTCGCTCTGATTGGTCCAGCCAGGACAAGTACGAGAGGAATCTGACAGAGATGCTGCGGCTGCTGGAGATGACCTCACGGAACGGGGGGGAGGAGCCGTGTCTGCAGCTCAAGGTCACGGCCATGCTGTCAGCCGACGTGCTGGTACGTTCCTGGTCTCTAAGCCGTCATTGCATTCTTACAAGGGTCTATTAGGCTCCCCTAGCAACCATCCATAGCAACCACCTCTAGCAACTGTCCCTAGCAACCACCCCTAGCAACCACCCCTAGCAACCACCTCTAGCAACTGTCCCTAGCAACCACCCCTAGCAACAGGGTAGCCCTGCCTTGACCGTGTTGCTCTGTGCCCGCAGAAGAGCGTGTCTGCAGCTGTGCCCATCCCCACCGCCCCCCTGGTGGCCCACCTGTCGGACGCCATGACCAGGGCGAGGGGCGGCACACCGGCCCTGGTGGACATCCCTGGGGTCTCCAGGGCTGACAGGGAGCAGGTGTCCAGGGCACTCGAGAGGTTCGCCAAGCTGGGTAACTGTTCCTTCGCAATCACACGCCTGTATTTCTCCACCAACACTTCATATCATCTGCTTATAGACCATTTATTACTACGCTTATTGCTTTCTATCGTTGTATTTGCTTTAAAAACAAGTGTGATGCTTGATTCGTCAATTTCGCCCATATATATATATATAGTATCTCACCGAGATATGTTACTCCTGCAGCCGATAGCAACATATGCTCGTTACAATGTCGGTGGCCATATTAGACATCAACAAATAGAATCCAAGCAAGGCATTCTATATTACTACTAATATATGTCTAATATGTGGGAAACTTTCCGGTTTACAAAGCGGTGTGAAGCTACTGCCGAGACAAATATGTACGCCTTCTAAACGTTGAGTAACGTACCTCTGTGATATAGATCTATGGTTGAATTCTTCACACTCTTGTGTGGGCTTCTCTATCTTTTCACATTTGCTTTTCATGTTCATATATCAAGTGCTTGAGGGAAAAATGTCTTCAAATACATGAATACGGTAAGAGAAACAGAAATGAAATAATTACAGTGATGTCGTAAACCTCACGTTGAATATTTAAGAATGGATAACAACAGATGTAGCATACATAATACAACTAGAGACATGTAAACATAGCTCCTGTTTTTCTTTTCATAGCGTCTAGAATTTGACAAGTAGCAGTTTGGTGCTATTGATTTGAAACATGTGTTTTGTAGCGCAACAACAGTACGGTACCGGTGGAACCACTGGATAACATACAATAGGCATACAAGAGAAACACCCCAATTGATATTTTTCAGGAAAATAGTCTCCACAAGCGGGTTGAGCCTACGCCTCATCTGCTGCCTGCATTTGCAACTGCACTTTTTTCCAAACTCCCCAACTAACTTCACCCGTTTCCACCTCAATTGAAATCATTGTGGGAGAATAGCATTTTTAATGCATTCATTCTGAATATAGCACCTATATCACGAATATTCAGAGATTAATAGCATTTTGTCACCTTTTCAAAAATATGATAGAACAACATCGAATGTATTGAAACATGAAGAAATATCAGAAAAACATGTAAACGAGCACTTTTAGATTTCAACGATTTCATAGCAATTGCTACTTGTACATGTCTCTAATAACAGCGCTAGATGTTACCGTAGAAAGAGTATCTCAATACATCACATCAGCAGACACTTGTAACTATACGTGTGAACTTGACGGGCAAACAAACCATCTGGAAGGCAGTGACGTGACTATTCGTGCGTTTATTTTCTTTACATGTCTGTGTAAGTTCTGTTATTTAATGTTCTGTCTGTATGATATGTATCTTGTTGTGACTAGTATCTCTTTTGAAAGATCTAGTGTCAAAATAAAAGAATTATTATAATTACTGTGATGGAAAAGGAGAGAATACCGGGAGCGGTGTTTGAGATAGCAGAAAACAATGGAGCTAAGAGAAGAGCCGGAAGGAGGGAGTCAAGTTTGAGGTAGTCAACTGAGGGAAGAAGTGGAAGACGAGAGATGGTGGGAGGATAGAGAACGGTGGAGGAAACTCGTAGGAAGAGAAGGAGAGGAGGGAGAAGTTGGAATTGACAGGAACCGTTGATATAAGAGGTCTGCCTTGGAAAAAGTAGTGGTAACACCCCCTGGCTCAATTTAATTGGTTATCTGGGTTTGATATATATATATATATATATATATTTATATACATTATTATTATGTTGCCCTTCATGTGGTTATTATAAAATAAAACAATACGTTAATCGTCATATGAACAAGATGGCTCCATAGGGACCGGGTGATTTATGCTTGTGACTACAGCGTGTGTGTGTGTGTGTGTGTGCGCAGGAGAGGCAGCGCGAGACAAGGGCGTGCGGATGCTGGTAGATGCGGAGTGGAGCTACGTCAACCCGGCATGTAGTCTCGTAGCGCTGGCGATGATGGCTTCGTACAACCAGGACAGTCCGCGCGTCGGGCAGACCTACCAGTGCTACCTACAGGTAGGTACACTGCGTGTCAACCTGGGATTACACGGACATTCTCAATGCACACTCGGAGATTGGCAGCCATTTTGAACGATTAGCCAATCAGCGTCGACGGGGTCATGACGCAGAAGTTGAGCTACTTTTCCCCGCATTTTGCATGCAAAGCGTCAGGATGCAGTATGGTTCCAACTGAGACGAGTGGTCGAGTGATTATAACACTGAACCGTCGTTCAGGAGACCGGGGCTCGATTCCCGCCATGGTCGACCATCCTGACAAGGGTTGTTTGTGGTTTCCCTCTGTCGTTCAGGTCAATACTGAGATGGTTGCTAAGCAACAGGCCACGACCGACTGTGCTGTGCTAAAGTGCTATGGCACTTGGCTCTGATAGTGAATAGAAACCAGTGAAAGTCTCTTGTAGCTAGCCAGGCCTGGGACGTTATCTCAAGTGGCAGTCACGGTGAGGGCCCTGTATACCAAGGCCCTGAGAGTGAGAATAGTGTAAGGCCCTGAGAGTGAGACTAGTGTAAGGCCCTGAGAGTGAGACTAGTGTAAGGCCCTGAGAGTCGGACTAGTGTAAGGCCCTGAGAGTGAGACTAGAGGTCATGCCCCGTGTTGCAGTCTGCGCTGAGCAGCATGACGCGGGAGTGGGAGGTTTGCAATCAGCTGGGCGTCTGCTTCGCTGCCAAGCTGGTGCGGGGAGCCTACCTCGAGCGAGAGAGACAGGTGGATCCCGCCAACACTTGGGACTCACACGCGCACACTGGCGACAACTACAACAGGTACCCCCTCTCTCACACTCACACTCTCGCTTAGCTGGAGGTGTAACTTTCCTGTTTACTATACTTTATTATATTTTAACTGACATATTCTATAACATATTGTACCATGTTCACAGAATAAGAAGAATTATTATTATTATTATTATTATGAGAACAATGAGTTTTTTTTTTTTTTTAGTAACATCGAAACGTGATACAAAATCGTTGTTCCCCAATTAAGGCTATGGATGGAAGATAGGATTGCCTGGAGAAGCACTGTTGTTATCAGCCTTCAACGCAGGGAGATAACATACACTTGATCACAGATAAACATTACCTTGCCTTATTACTAATATATGTCTAATATGTGGGAAACTTCCTGGTCTGCAAAGCGGTGTGAAGCTACTGCCGAGACACGGCCTTGTTGACGTTGAGTGACGTGTCTCGGTGATATATATGTATGACTTGATAGGGCGTGGAGAGGACCGTGTGACGTTGTGTTGGTGTGCGCAGGGTGCTGGACGCAGCCCTGCAACGCGCCGCCCCGAGCCCCGCTAAGAGCTTCCTGGTGGCGGCAACGCACAACGAGATGGCCGTACGGCACGCAACAGAACAACTGCAGCGGCACGGCATGGCGCCTGGGGACGGTCACGTGGCCTTCGCTCAGATCTACGGCATGGCTGAGCAGATCTCCATGCCTCTAGGTACACGTCTTCTCTCTCTCTCTCTCTCTCTCTCTCTCTCTCTCTCTCCCTCTCTCTGTCTCTGTCCCTCTGTCCCTCTGTCTCTCTCTCTCTCTCTCCTCTCTCTCTCTCTCTCTCTCTCTCTCTGTCTCTCTCTCTCTCTCTCTCTCTCTCTCTCTCTCTCTCTCTCTGTCTCTCTCTCTGTCTTTCTCTCTCTCTCTCTCTCTCTCTGTCTCTCTCTCTCTCTCTCTCTCTGTCTCTCTCTGTCTCTCTCTCTCTCTCTCTCTCTGTCTCTCTCTCTCTCTCTCTCTCTCTCTCTCTCTCTCTCTCTCTCTCTCTGTCTCTCTCTCTCTCTCTCTCTACTCTCCCTCTCTCTATCTCTCTCTCTGTTCTCTCTCTCTCTCTCTCTCTCTCTCTCTCTGTCTCTCTCTCTCTCTCTCTCTGTTTCTCTCTCTCTCTCTCTCTCTCTCTCTGTTTCTCTCTCTCTCTCTCTCTCTCTGTCTCTCTCTCTGTCTCTCTCTCTCTCTCTGTCTCTCTCTCTGTCTCTCTCTCTCTCTCTCTCTCTCTCTCTCTCTCTCTCTCTCTCTCTCTCTCTCTCTCTCTCTCTCTCTCTCTGTCTTCACATAATTCCATGTCTACGTTAATTACTCACTCGTGGTGACCGTCTATTCATTGTCATTGATTTAAATTTTTGTCAAGGCCAAATACTGAATAAGTTGATATAATATGGAAATATTAAAAAAGTTTCAAATTGGTTGCCTTATGTTGGGGCTACATGATGAACATAAATTATTCTTCCATTCATTCTCATTTTCTTCATCAAAATTACGCTCATTTTCATTTTCTTCTTCATGTTCATCATCATTTAACCTATTGAATTGATTTATGTTATTAATAATAGTTGATTATTAGCGTTGTCAATCACGGTGTATGTACGTGCTTTTGTTTTCATCTATTTGAACCACAGATAAGCCACATACGGCTTACCGGACGAGAGTTTAAGTTAATTGTATCACATTGTAGGCCTATTATATAAACTAATTTGTGACGGTGAAAAAAAAAAATCATTGGGTACCAATAGATTTATCATCATATTGTCTCGTTGAACCCAATATGGATAAAAAAGCAAATGCTTCCAACGATCTTGCCTTGAATAGCCCAGTGATGCCAGGTTATACTTTACCGGCATTCATTATAGAAAAGTGACCGGACAATAGATTCTGAGAAATTTCATATTTTTGAATTTTAAAAATAGGTCCACTCATCCGAGTGACATGGCAAAACAAATAGTGTGAAATATTCGAATTAATAGGCCTATTATGAATTAAACTGAAATATTTAGACCTTTAATGAATAACAATGTGGGGGATGTTTGATAAGTTGGATGAAAATTACATGGGCATGTCTCAAAACCGAGGTGTGTAGATTTATATCATATCATAGTTCCGTACAATCCCCACATAACCTAGCTGTTGGTGGGGTCGTTGAGCAAACAATAATTCCGTACAATCCCCGTATAACCTAGCTGCTGGTGGGGTCGTTGAGCAAACAATAATTCCGTACAATCCCTGTATAACCTAGCTGCTGGTGGGGTCGTTGAGCAAACAATAATTCCGTACAATCCCCGTATAACCTAGCTGCTGGTGGGGTCGTTGAGCAAACAATAATTCCGTACAATCCCCGTATAACCTAGCTGTTGGTGGGGTCGTTGAGCAAACAATAATTCCGTACAATCCCTGTATAACCTAGCTGCTGGTGGGGTCGTTGAGCAAACAATAATTCCGTACAATCCCCGTATAACCTAGCTGTTGGTGGGGTCGTTAAGCAAACAATAATTCCGTACAATCCCCGTATAACCTAGCTGTTGGTGGGGACGTTGAGCAAACAACAATTCCGTACAATCCCCGTATAACCTAGCTGTTGGTGGGGTCGTTAAGCAAACAATAATTCCGTACAATCCCTGTATAACCTAGCTGTTGGTGGGGTCGTTGAGCAAACAATAATTCCATACAATCCCCGTATAACCTAGCTGTTGGTGGGGTCGTTGAGCAAACAATAATTCCGTACAATCCCCGTATAACCTAGCTGTTGGTGGGGTCGTTGAGCAAACAATAATTCCGTACAATCCCCGTATAACCTAGCTGTTGGTGGGGTCGTTGAGCAAACAATAATTCCGTACAATCCCCGTATAACCTAGCTGTTGGTGGGGTCGTTGAGCAAACAATAATCCCGCACAAATATCTCGTACTTTTTACAGCATATTCGTCTATGAAAGTGGCAACAGAATCTGCTGCTACGTGCAGTGTGACTGGCAAAATGTAACAACAAACCTGAGAAGAATGGGAACTTTGAGATAAATATCACTATTGTAATTTGTGCTTTTTTCCTACCACATTTCACAAGTTCTTCAGTCCACACACAGCACAGCATTTGCAACTCGTACCGGCAAACTGCTGCATTTTACCAGCGCTTATTGTGACTATCAATGAGCATCACAAACCCTGCACCTGGATCTCAACGGATAGTTCCCATAATGTTAGCCTGGAAGTAGAGGAATTCAGGAAGAGACTAATCTTAAGTAATAGAGTCCGAGTGTGAATGTAAACCTTGCCGCCGCCAGAAGGCACTTATATTTATTATAAATAAATGAATAAATGAATAAAAACTGGAGATCACCATCCCAATTTTAGGAATTATAATCAATTTATTTGTCCTTCAGGACCCGGCCTTATTTCTGAGTCGTGACGTAAACATTACTCGACTCTGTTCATGTTTCTATACAGAGTCAGGTAATACCTATACGTCATGCCTCATGGTCTCTGGAGGACAAAAAGAGATTAATCAAAATTTCTGAAATTGAGATGATGATTTCTAGTTTTCTCTGAAATTAAGGAAATGGATGTCGTAATTATTCGGTGATATTCAGTTTCAGGTTTGTGATGTCCTTCACGTTTGTTTGTTTGTTTGTTTGCAGCGGGTGCGGGCTACATCGTGTACAAGTCCGTGCCGGTCGGGCGTCTGACGGAGGTGTTGCCGTACCTGTCTCGCCGCGTGGCTGAGAACAGGAGTGTTATGCTGGGCTCGCGCAAGGAGCGGCAGCTGCTCGAGAGAGAGCTAGTGTGGCGCATTAGACACCCCTCCTCTCGGCTCTGAGACGTCCCCACATGACCCAGCTGACGTTGTCACGCTCGAGACGTCCTCTCGCTCCTTCCAACCCTCACATGACCCACCTCTCGGCTCTGAGACGTCCCCACATGACCCACCTCTCGGCTCTGAGACGTCCCCACATGACCCCACATGACCCAGCTGCCGTTGTCACGCTCAAGACGTCCTCTCGCTCCTTCCAACCCCCACATGACCCCACATGACCCAGCTGCCGTTGTCACGCTCGAGACGTCTTCTCGCTCCTTCCAACCCCCACATGACCAACCTCTCGGCTCTAAGACGTCCTCTCGCTCCTTCCAACCCCCACATGACCCAGCTGACGGTGGGGTCGTTGAGCGACACTGAAAATATACTCTTATCATTCCTATACTCGAGTCGATTTATTTCATTTCCTTATTCTGACTACGTTAGGTGAATATATTTCACCGGGGCAGAGAATATTTATTTAGCATTATTGCTAATTTACAAGATTAAATACATGACAAGAATCAACTAACGTTAACATCAAACAACAGTTACAAAATTAAATACATAACTAAAAATACAATTATTACACAGTGAAATACATAACCAGAAATTTAATTCAATTAACAATTGAAAGAAAATGAAAAATAAAGCTAGGTATTATGGAACTGCTCTGAAAATAGGATCCTAGAACGATAGCTTGTAGAATGAAAGATAATTTTGAGTATAAATGCCAAAAGAGGTTATGTACTGAATAACATGAATGTGAGAGAGGTGGAACATGTATGCCTGGACTGGCTACTCCCCCTTCAATATAGGTTATCTGATATAATCTGACTGTCCTAATTATCCTATGTGGTTAGGTTTTAATCATTCAGCTATATACCGTATAAAGGAATGTTAAAGAAGACAATAAATCATCTATCTATCTAAACACCAAGGCAAGAATGCCGTGGTGAACCCAGGACCCGTGCGTCTTCCGTTCGCCTTCCTGGCTGCTTCCTGATGAGGACCACTACCGGAACGTGACAGTTGGTCCCAGAGAGAACCATAGCGTTTCCGTGGTGATTCGCCTATCTTCCGGCTACAGAGAATATAAATAAAACATTGAAAACAACATTACGCAGGAGAATATCCGTAATGATTCTCTAAATCTTCTTCGTTCTTTCTGTTAATATAAATCATTGACAACATTTCATGTTTTTCATGGTGTTTCTTCAACTTGTGATTGTTCTCGTTGTTGGTATTAGTAAGTGCACTTTAGATCGAAAAGTTGCATTCAAGGTAATAAATTTGAGTATATCCACAAAATTGAGTCTTTAATATGAACTCAAACAATGCTCTGGTTGTTTTAATATAATATTACTTCCATTTTTGAACCATTGAAATGTAGATGATGGAAATAATTTCTACTGAGCAAGAGAAAGATACTTCATCAATCAGGCTGATGGAATTCTGACTGTTTTTGTTCCTATCAATCACTACTGTAATAAATTTGAGATAATTATCAAAATGTAAATTTCTTTTGATCAACAATTAATTGCTGCCATATCTGCCTTAAACTGTGTTATATGTTGATATTGTATACTGATATGGCATTATTTTTTCCAAAATATTATGTTCACCTACTTTTAAAAAATGACGAATTCGATATTTAAGAATGTAGTAAAAAATACAACACATTCAAAAATAAAAAAAATAAGAATTTCCAACAGAGTGCAAATAACACAGTGGAGCTTATTAGATTGATCACGTGATTTACTTCAAGTGCAAGTGGTTCCGCCCCTTCATAGGTTCATCCTCAGCGTTCGATCTGTCAAAAGTCAGATTCAAGCGGAGGCGTTATGACTTCTCATTTATCTGGTGGGAAGGTAAATGTCCAGCAAGTTCAAGATTTAGCAAGAAAACAGTTACTCTCTTTGTTAGACAAATGCGATGGAACAAAGGTAAATATTGACGTGAAATTACCTTCATTTTCTTCAAGAAGTGGGGTTATGGTAGGGCCTAGTCCTGAGCATTAATAATTTTGGTATTAATAACTGGGCTTTTGGTCAATGCCTGAGCCTGAATTTATCACAAAGATTGGGGGGTGTAGTATTACCACAGTTTATTTAGCATAGCTACGCTAGGTCTATTCTTTAGTAGGCCTAGCATCACTTGGATTGGCCTACTTGCAGTAAAAATATGACCGTCATGTCAAGTTGCTCCTGGTATTCCTCCATCAAAATTCATGTAGTTGCACACGCATCTGAGTTACATTATTATTTTTTTTTATTATTATTATTTAACTCTTGCAAATGCACATAAATGCGCGGTGGCAAGTTCCCTAAGTACCCCTATCCCACCCTCTCCTTAACCCTCTGACGGAATAACTTTAACCTGATTTCATCCCCTTCAAAAACATTTCTACTAAGCCCATTCCAGTCCCTACCTGTCCTATTTAAGAAAGAGAATTTACCGACATCTAATGTAGCCCCCTTTATGACTACCGCTCTATCATGACCCCGCCTACCTCCATACCCTGACTTATTTCTTTTTATCAACTCATGCAGCTCCCCCCACCCCCCCTCTCCCTCCATTACCCTGAAGAAATTACATAAACGATCCTCCTTCCTCCGTATTTCCAATTTCTGCCACCCCAGGTCTCTCATCATCTCAGTTGGACTCTCCAACATTCTTACCCTCTCCCCCCTTTCATTCTCATCCCATTTCCACCTCCTAACCCTACCTGTAACCCTTCTCACAGCAATCCTTTGAACCCTTTCCACATCCCTTATCTCACCTAATCTATAAGGATCCCAAACTGAACTAGCATATTCTACCATGGGACGCACTAACGAGAAATATGCTTTTTCCTTAATCTCCATACCTGCCCCCCTAAGTTGCCTCATTACAAAGTTTAGTGCATTTATACTCTTTTTTACTATTCTCTCAATCTGACTCCCCCACCCTAGACGCCTATCAAATACCACCCCCAAATACTTGTAGTTTTCCACCAACTCCAGCGTCTTCCCTCCTACCTCATACACTACATCTGTCCTTATGCTTCTCTTACCGAATGTGACTAACTTGCACTTTCCTGTATTCAACCCCATCTTGTTTGACTGAACCCAACGATTAATTGCCGCTAAATCTACCTGAAGAGCTACTACATCCTCCTCTGTAATGATTTCCCTATATAACATCTACCACCTGAGTGGAGATTGCCTCTACGTGATTTTTCGTAACATTATGTGAACTTACAACAAATTCACTGTCACAATATTATCATATAAGTATATAACAAAATATTTTCAGTAAATTTACAACCAATTTTTTTGTACCGGTACTCAACATTCATAGGAGAAAGAAAGAAAAAGAAGCAATAGTGAAAAAGAAGCATCAATTGGATCTAAACAATAAATTTAATGAAAAGTGAATAAATTGATATTATAGGCCTGCTGAACCAGTGTCACAAAAAGTATTTCATGTGTATTCAAAGCCTATCATGTGCAATGCCGAGAAGGTTGTGACGCGTGTTTGTGTGCCAGGCGATCGTGTGGGACGAGTCGCTGGCCGGGCCCGTGGGGCTGATTGCCACGTACGGTCTGCTGAGAGAGCACGACGTGGTCAAGATGTTCCCGCTGAAGGCCGGCCCGCTGCCGCCCACCACCGTCAAGAACATCATCTTCATCACGCGGCCGCAGCTGCAGCTCATGGACTTCGTGGCGGACAACGTGCACGGGTAAGCTCAATCACCAACCAGAAATCAGTGTCCATTTTCCTTTTAAATTTGCAATGGGTAATTAATTTTTTTTTTTTTAATAGCATCAAAATTTGATACATAATCATTGTTCCTCAATTAAGGCTATGGATGGAAGGTAATTAATTATTATTATGTAATTAATTAATTATTAATAATTATGCATATAAGAGTAAACACCTATTTTTAGACCGACTTTTTTGCTGTTTGTATTTTGTAATTGAGGTATCATCCTCCTATTAGAAAACAAGTGCATAGCTGGATTTCAACGTCGTTTTAATACTCGTTTCGTTGTTTGAATACACCGCCTTGTTGATATTCGATCGTTCTGACAGCCGTTTCCGTACACAACCCTGTGTCCAACTTGTCGCTATCCAACTTGGCGGACTTATTACAAGCTTTTTAGAGACAACAAATATTGAAACAGGATAAAGTGTCAATCTATGCATTCGATTTATGAATGTTACATCAAATATCATCATATTCTGGCATTTTTTGAAAAATAGGCGTTTTCTTCACTCTGTAGCTCGGTCAGCTGAGGCACCGCTTCCTGAAGTCACCGTTGGGCGTGGGTTCGAGTCCCGCATGAGGCATGAGTTTTTGTGAATGTCCTTCCACTTATCATCACTTCATAGTTTCATAATCACCCGCTCATTCGTACCCCCGTATAGTATAACCCAGCTGTTGGTGGGGTCGTTACGCGAACAATAATCATCATCCGTGTGGTGTTCTCTGATTGCAGGGAGGAACGGTCAGTCGGACGGAAGGAATTTCACCTGTTTTTCGTGCCTAAAAGAAGTTTACTCTGCGAGAAGAAGCTGAAGGTACGCACTGGGCTTGACTTTATGAAATACAGGGATGACATCGTTCCCAGATCCATTGTTTTCCTGCTTTCATCCCTCATTTTGTCCCACCCACTCCCGTGTGGAATAGTACAAATGCCTTTCAATCGTATTTGCACGCATCAAGCTGTGTTCGAACGTATCTAACAATAACTGGCCAGGTTTTACTTTCCTTCAATGGCCACTTTAATCATATTACAGTGGAACCTCTTTTATACGCTTTCAGGAGACCAGACTAAAAAATTGTATCAACATGAAAAGCTTGGTAATGAAACTATTTAACACGTGAAACATATGGGTTGGATTAAAAAATAAAACTTATAAATGTTATAAATGTATGAAGAAGAAACTTATAACAGAGGTTCTAGAGGTTCAGATGTCAAGGCTCTACTTTATAACTGTCACAGTTGACAACCCTTTACAAAATGGCAAGGAGTTATCAATACGCTCAAAGTTTTGACCGTAGGTGCGCGCCTTTCATTTCAGTAGGTACAAGCTCAACACGGAAAATTGATACTACATCTTCTAGCGAGGCTATTTATTAATTCAAAATATAGGCCTACATGATAAGGTGGTATCCAATATGCTCACTTCATAAGTGGAAATATACACAACACTGTGAGCTGAAATCATAATTTAAATTAGTTCAATTTTAATTAAAAAAATAATAATAATAAAAAATAATTTAGTTCAATTACTAAAATAGTAACAAGCCGGATGATAATGTTCTGCAGAATGTTCATTACGCATCCCCGAAGGCTTTCATTTCACCTCGCACGGAAATTAAAAAAAAATTAAATGAATTTAAAACTCATTTTAAATGAATAAATTTAAAAGTCACTACAAATACATCTGCAAGAATTACTTTGACATGAGAAATGTGATTCTGTGATAATTGTCAGGATATAATATTGAGTGTACAGTACCTTACTTGTGATGCATCGGGTACGGCCGGCCTGTGCGCACTCCGATGGTTTGATTCATTCAAATTTCAGTTAATATCTGCTATTTTAGTGATTTGTCCGGCCGCTTCTGATGTTTGTCCCGTGTTCCAGCACCGCGGCGTGTTTGGTAACTTCAGGATCGAGGAGTTCAGCTGCGACCTCTTCCCGTTCGACAACGACCTGCTGTCCATGGAGGTCGACTCGTCGTTCAAGGTCGGTGCTAACGTCGCTTGGCGGGCAGCGCTCCATCCAGTCCCATTCCTTACAGACACCCAGTGTTCGGCAATACAATCTTCTTGGAGTTGACCAGACCATCAACTTGATGGCCAGGACAGGCTTGATGGCGTGTGATTGGTCCATCAAGAGCTGTATGGGGTGATACCGAGGGTGTCGGGGGAGGGGCTTGTTGCCTAATGGCCTGCGATTGGTTGATCAAGAGCTGTACAGAGGGGCGTGTGGCCTGATTCTCTCTGATTGGTCCATCAAGAGCTGTATGGGGTGATACCGAGGGTGTCGGGGGAGGAGCTTATGGCCTGATGGCCCGTGATTGGTTCATCAAGAGCTGTACGGGGTGATACCGAGGGTGCTGGGGGAGGGGCTTGTGGCCTGATGGCCTGCGATTGGTTGATCAAGAGCTGTACAGAGGGGGCGTGTGGCCTGATGCTCTCTGATTTGTCCATCAAGAGCTGTATGGGGTGATACCGAGGGTGTTGGGGGAGGGGCTTGTGGCCTGATGGCCTGTGATTGGTTGATCAAGAGCTGTACAGAGGGGGCGTGTGGCCTGATGCTCTCTGATTGGTCCACAGGAGTTCTACCTGGAGAAGGACCCCAGCAGCCTGTTCCGAGCAGCGCGCGCGGTGATGACGCTGCAGCAGCTGTACGGAGTGATACCGCGGGTGTCGGGAAAGGGGGCGGCAGCGAAGCACGTGTGGGACCTGGTGCGCAGGATGTCGCGGGAGGCGGGGACCGCCCCCCAGCAGTCTCAGATCGACCACCTGCTGCTGCTGGACAGGGGGGTGGACCTCCTCTCCCCCCTCGCCACGCAGCTCACCTACGAGGGGCTGATCGACGAGATATTCGGCATCAATAACAGTGAGTGTTGGTTATATGTCGGAGGAGATTTAACACGTTTGTAACTCATAGGTAATTCAGGAGGGAAATTAAAATGGTGGCCGCTATTCATTGGAACATTGGCCTGTCACCACGTATGCAAACATTGTTGTTGCTGTTTCTGTGCGTTGCCTCAACTCGCCTCAACCAACTCGACCTAACCTAGTTCAAACTAATCGTAACTAACCTAACCAAACAAACATCCAAAACTAGAACTGAAATCTGAACTAAAGCCAATCTTAAACCCACTTTCGTTCCAACGAATGTCCAACCGGCACATGCAGCGTAGTGGTTAACGCGCTCGCTCCATGTGACCCGGGAGGTAGTGAGCATATCGGACCCGGTTCGATCCCCGCTACCATCCATCTTTACAAGGGTTTTTCGTGGCTTCCCTCTGTAGTCCAGGCTATTGCCGGGATGGTTCCCACAATATAGGCCACGACCGCTTCTTTCCCAATATCCTTCCCACTACCCATAAAACCTTCATCTCATCATCCCATCATCTCATTAATCATTCATCCGACGCCAATAGATCTCCCAAAAGAGTCATCATTACAGTGCATCGTTAAACCCAATATAAAAAAAAAACGAAAAAACAAACGAATGTCCACTTTGAATAAAAATTGCTTTTGAGTACCGTAGTCAATTTAAATTGGTGATGAAACTAGCATTTACCCCGATGTAAGCTAGCTGTTGACGGGGTCGTTGAGCAGAAATAGGGAGTAAACGCCTGTCTGCCCCGCAGCCACGGCCCAGTTCCCGTCGGAGCGGTTCAGCAAGCCGGATGACGGCCCCAGCGAGATGTCCGGGGAGAAGAAGCAGATCATCCTGAACTCGGCCGAGGAGCTCTTCGCAGAGATACGGTCAGTCGCAAGACGCGCCCAACGCACTTTTAGCTCTTCACAGAGATACGGTCAGTCGCAAGACGCGCCCAACGCACTTTTAGCTCTTCGCAGAGATACGGTCAGTCGCGAGACGCGCCCAACGCACTTTTAGCTCTTCGCAGAGATACGGTCAGTCGCAAGACGCGCCCAACGCACTTTTAGCTCTTCGCAGAGATACGGTCAGTCGCAAGACGCGCCCAACGCACTTTTAGCTCTTCGCAGAGATACGGACAGTCGCAAGACGCGCCCAACGCACTTTTAGCTCTTCGCAGAGATACGGTCAGTCGCAAGACGCGCCCAACGCACTTTTAGCTCTTCGCAGAGATACGGTCAGTCGCAAGACGCGCCCAACGCACTTTTAGCTCTTCGCAGAGATACGGTCAGTCGCAAGACGCGCCCAACGCACTTTTAGCTCTTCGCAGAGATACGGTCAGTCGCAAGACGCGCCCAACGCACTTTTAGCTCTTCGCAGAGATACGGTCAGTCGCAAGACGCGCCCAACGCACTTTTAGCTCTTCGCAGAGATACGGTCAGTCGCAAGACGCGCCCAACGCACTTTTAGCTCTTCGCAGAGATACGGACAGTCGCAAGACGCGCCCAACGCACTTTTAGCTCTTCGCAGAGATACGGTCAGTCGCAAGACGCGCCCAACGCACTTCACAGGGTCTTCTAAAACATTCTCCGGCTTCATCTAGAGAACATTCACCAGAAAATCTTGATCTGGAGTCCGGTAGATATAGGCCAAAAACCTAACCCATGTGTTTTCAGAATTTCTACTATCAATTAACATTGGTCTTATGGGACTAAAACATGGGTCCAGTTTTTGGCCCATATCTTCCAGACTTTGGATCGGGATTTTTGGGTGAATTTTTTCTACATGAACAACAGTCTGTTAAATTCGAATATGGACACGGCATTGCGTTAGAAAATTCCAGTTGACCGCAACGTCGCCGTGATAACCCCTTCCAGCCGCCACGACCGACACCTTCCCGGCGACGTAACGGTCGATAGGAATTTTTTAGCGTAATGCCGTGTTCATATTTGGATTCAACAGACTGTTGCTTATCTATAAATAATTCATTTAAAAATCCCGATCCAAAGTCTGGAAGATATGGGCCAAAAACTGGACCCATGTTTTAGTCCCATGAGACCAATGTTAATTGACAGTAGAAATTCTGAAAACACATGGGTTAGGTTTTTGGCCCATATCTTCCGGACTTAAAGAGGGGTAAGGTTCAAAACTTAATTCTTACCATTGGTCCGTCTTATTATGTTATGACAGAAAACGACCTTGCAAAAATTCTTCCCCATTTGACATGGGAGAAAAAAACGTGAAAAGTCGATAATTTTCGACCGGGCCTAACGAAAATCTCTCTATGGAGAATAACATGTAACACTTTTTTGAGCTAGGAACGTAGAAGAACTAAGATAGGTAGAGAGAAAGTGTTCCCACAAAATATCTGCGTTCGAATGTCATCTTCAGTTTGATGTAGCTCCTCATCACCGCCATATGATTTCAATTGATTAATTGATTGATTGAATAATGATTGATTGATTGATTCAATTTTGATTGAATTGATGGCATGTGGCTTTAAGTTGCAAATAGTTATGCCAGCAATAACCTTGAACTGTCAACATGTATTTCTACTATGCCAGAGTGAGGGCGGGTGTTCGAAGGGAGGAAGCGGACATTGGTTTATTTACAATGGTTGTCAAAAACTTGAATGACAGACGTTTGTACAACACTGAACAAAATAAAATCATATTTGGCGAATATTGGACGTTCTCACACAACCTATTTTTACAAAATATTTTTTGTAAATATTGAGAATTGTTATTTATTTTTGAAGGGCGTTTTCTGTCATAACATAATGAGACGGACCAATGGTAAACATTAAGATTTGCACCTTACCCCCCCTTTAATCTGTCTTTGCGTGCGCAGGGATAAGAACTTCAATGCCGTGGGTCCGGCGCTGAGTCGCAAGGCCAAGTTGATTGCGGCTCAGTTCGAGGAGCGCCATGGAGACAAGACGGTCCAGGAGATCAAGCAGTTCGTTGCTCGCTTGCCACACATGCTGGCCATCAAGTCCTCGCTGGCCACGCGTGAGTCCAAACACTCTGTCTCGTCCTCTTTCACTCACAACGCGTGGGTTCATACACTCTGTCTTTCACTCTATTTCACTCTGTCTTTCACTCTCTTTCACTCTGTCTCACTTTCTTTCACTCTGTCTTTCACTATCTTTCACTCTGTCTCGTCCTCTTTCACTCTGTCTTTCACTCTCTTTCACTCTGTCACACTTTCTTTCACTCTGTCTTTCACTCTGTCTCACTCACAACGCACGAGTCCTCTTTCAACCCTTAATCTCATCCCTTGAAAATATCGCCTTTTTTGCAGTTATAATACAGTGAAGCCTCTATGCATCGTTCCCTGATCCATTGTTTTCCTGGATGTATCATTCATTTTATCCCACCCCACTCCCATATAACCAATGTTAAATTCTCCTGGATGGATCGTTCTCCTGCGTGGCTAGTTTAGTTTTCCTGGTCCCTTGAAAAACGATGGATAGAGGTGTCACTGAATATATCATATATCACTGTTATTATTTGTTTTCATTTCTACTAGATATTGTTGATACCTCGTAACCCAAATATAAAGACAATTTCATCATTACCATCATTATGTAGAATGATTGTGGATTGCTCTGTGACTGTTGTGTGGGCGTAAGACACGACACTGACGTCTGTTGACGCTCGTGTGCCGAGACGAGGGCAGATCCTCGCTGCACGTTACAAAACAATCACACAACGTTGAAAAGACATGATTTAGACCTGAAAACATGTTTCGATGCAACTAGCCATCAGTAGGCCTATAGTGCGTCGTTAACACCCAATATGAAAAAAAAACTATTGAAGACGGATTAATGCACTCAAAATTAAGATTAAAATTAATTCACAAAATTCATGTCATTCTATAAAACCAAATGGTTCTATCAAAGATAAAGATGAAATGACATTTATTCTTGGAAGGAAAAATAGTTTATTTTTCACCAGAATGTAGTCATAGTAGCAAGCTATGGCAACACAGCATGGGCCCCGCGGTAATTACGCCACTGACTGTAGCGAATGTTGCGTTTGGCTCCAGACACGACGATAGCGGAGCTGATCAAGGAGGTGACGGACTCGCACAGCTTCCTGGAGTCCCTGCAGACGGAGCAGGAGCTGATGAGCGGGATGGACACGGACCGCGCTCACCCGTACGTGGAGGACTGCATCGCGCGCCGCGAGCCGCTGGTCAAGGTGCTGCGGCTGGTGTGCATGCAGTCGGCCACCAATAGCGGGCTCAAGCAGCGCGTGCTGGACCACTACAAGCGTGAGATCCTGCAGACCTACGGCTTCCACCACATCCTGTCTCTCACCAACCTGGAGCAAGCCGGCCTGCTCAGGACGCAGGTAACTCACAGCGCGCTTGCTCAGGGCTCGGGTAGGACACGAGGCATGGAATAGATTCAACAAACTCATACAAGAAGTGGGGTTATGTTGAAATATTATCTCTAAAACATTACTCTCAAATATTCATCATTACTCTATTTGCTTGCCACATAATACGATGCTAAAAATCACTTTACCGTCTGAATTGAACTTGTATTATATATTTGAATGAACAAATCAAATCTTGAAGTGGATTCGACTGAACACAACTTTGTGAACAGCGCAGGCTATTCTTGCAACTGCCTTGGCCTGCCGCAAGCGTTACTCACTGGTTAGAGACCTCGGGACATGCGTGATGAGGTGTGTGTTGTTGCAGCAAGGCGCGCGCCAGTACACGGTGCTACGCAAGACGTTGAGGCTGACGGTAGAGGATGGTAGCGAGCTGGCCCCAACAGACGTGAGCTACGTGCACAGCGTCTACGCCCCGATCAGCGTGCGCTTGGCCCAGCACTGCGTCCGACCCGGCGGCTGGAAGGCCATTCAGGACGTGCTCATGTCTCTGCCAGGACCCACCGTCGAGGAGACGCAGGTGCTGCCCCCTGGACACACGCGCAGTGAGTCAGACATTCAGACAAATACAGCAACCTTACCGTGACTGTCACTTGGAATAACGTCCCAGGCCTGGCTAGCTCTACGAGGCTAGGACTTTGATTGGTTAGTGTTCACTATAGGAGAGCTACCTGCCATGGCAACGTGTCTGGTCTCTGTGTATTTCCATTGTTGTCAGCACAAAATCCTAGCCCTGCTTGTGAGGTGGGCTTCCAAATGTGATGGATTATTCAGTCCAAGAGACCGTGAATTTGTTTGTATAATATATTGTCATTGTTGGTAGCTTTTTTAGTGAACATTAACCAATCAAAGTCCTCCTAGCCTTTTGTAGCTAGCTAGCTCTAGCAGAGCCTCTTGGACTAGCTAGCTCTAGCACGGAATTTCAAGTGGTTTACCTCTGCATCGCTAGAATCGCCACGCATCCGAATTCTTTCGCCAACGCCTCTTCCACGAACCAGCAGGAGTGTGAGATTCAACTCATTGCTTAGTTCCAACGAAGATCTTTCTCACCGAGATAGGCCTACGTTACTCAACGTTAAGAAGGCTGTGTCTCGGCAGTAGCTTTACACCAATTTGCAAACCAGGAAGTTTCAGCCATATTAGACATACTGGTGTATTAGTGATAAAATGGAATGCCTTGCTAAGATTCTATTTGTAAGTGTCCAATATGGCCACCGAGATTGGAACGAGCATATGTCCAAATGGGCCACATAGCCCCGCAGGTAATTGTTTGAAATAGCATGTTCTTAGATTGTATTTTGTAGCTTGTAGATATCGGCCAATGTTGTTGTAGTGGTAATGAGAATAAGATTGACGAAAATAAGAAGAAAATATAGAGAATAAGTTTGCAATAATACTTTTGATTTCATTTGTACTTCGTGTTGCATTTTTTTGATACGATTTTATTCTATCTAGAGCCAAAACAATTAATTAACTGAATAATTGTGCCTCTCGCACCCCTGGGCTTCAGCCTTGACAGCCTGTGCGTAAATCATCCGGGCCTGTAGTCATATATAGTGGAACCTCTATCCATCGTTTATCAAGGGACCAGGAAAATAAAACCATCCATCCAGGAAAACCATCCATCCAGGAAAATTTAACATTGATAATATGGTAGTGGGGTGAGAAGAAATGAATGATACAAGCAGGAAAACGATGGATCCGGGAACGATGCATAGAGGTTTCTCTGTATATAATAAAAGTAATGTTCTTGAAGATATAAATTCAAAGCAAGCCTGAAAGTTGTCATATTTGACAGAGATTTAATGTTACATAGAAGTCTATTGTAGACTATAGTACACATATGTAAGAGGCATTCAGAACAAAGAGTTGAACTATGGCGTCGTGCCCAACTCGTTGTATATCCCGTATCTGACGTTCTGCCGCAGGAGACTCCATAGGCAGCCAATCATCGGGCAACGACTCCCCCCGCGTGGTCCTCGTCTTCTTCCTCGGAGGCTGCACGTTCGCCGAGATATCCGCTCTGCGCTTCCTGTCGCAACAGGAGGACTGTACGTACCGCACTTTACAGCCCGCATTGAGCTGAGAATGTTTCTCTTCGAAATGCTCAACCCAAGTTCGATGTGTGTCAAAAAGTTGGGTTGTGGGTTGGAAAGTGAAAAGGGGATAATATTGAAAGAGTCCCAGTAACCACGGCTAGTTGGAGGAATTTTTCATTTCATAATTTGAACAAAATCTAGTTACATTACACATTTTGGCCTGTAATAAAATCAAAAATTATTTTTAAATTATTTTTTAAATTATTTATTTTGTAATTTTTGAGTTTTAAGTTTTTAAAGTTTTAAATTAGGAAAACTTTAAAATCAGGCCTACAGTCGAATCAGGATTTCGAATATTGATAAGCAAAGTTGAACTTGAGGATGCGCGTTTGTAATTTATTTGTACTTTTACTCGGTAACCGGGAATTAAGCATTGAAAACCATTAAATTAGGCACATTTTAATTCAATTATTACGCCATTATAAAATTATTCTTCAATTTTCAATTAAGCATATCCAATTGTGAGGGTATTATTTATTCATTGCATTCTACCGCAAGTCCGCAATGTTTGTAGTTCTTGAGATATATGTGGCGAAAGTGCACCCTGTAAATCTGTCCAAGATGCGGGCTCTTAATTTCTCAATCATCAGTACAGCCCGCATCAAACCTAATGGCAATATAAATATAAATGAAGGAATTCCAATGCAAAGCAATTCCAATTGGAAAGCAGGAATAATTTGAGGTTATGGTTGAAGGAAAGTGGTTTGAGGTACTTGGTGTGTCTAGGAAAATAGCCCGAGGCTGGATTAATGAATTGGGTGAAAGGTAGAGAAAGAACAGAGAACGATACGAGACTGGAATAAATTAGGAGAAAAAAGAAGAAAAGCAAAGAAATTATTAGAATTCAAGAAAATGATCCAATAGAATAATAATATCTTGCCACCGTGCATCAAGCACATCTGCAAGAATGTTTACAAATACAACTGCGGCTTACCAAGGTTTATAAGAAGAGATATTCACAGTGGAGAGCCGTTGAAAGACACAGATGACGGGATGCAGAGAAGATTGTTTACAAACATGCGAGGTTTCGGCTGTTGCCTTGGTCACAGTAGAGTGTACTACCTACTACCTACTCTACTGTGACCAAGGCAACAGCCGAAACATCAATATCAAGTGTGCTCGTATAATCACTTCTGTTCTGTCGACAGGCTCTCTGCCATGAGTCGGCCTATCTACTCATAAACCTTGGTAAGCTGCTGGTCTTTCTTTCTCTTTCACCCAATTTACATATAACGTATATCATTCATCTCATATAATCCATCACAAAATAATATTCTTCAAACGTAGTACGAGGTAGATGTAGAACTGTTGTGGCGTGAGACAAGAATGAGTGACGTGCTAACGCGTGTTTGTTTTCCAGCGCCGGTAGAGTTTGTGATTGCAACTACGAAGCTGATCAACGGCAACACATTCCTTGCGTCGCTGATGGAACCTCTGGCTCCCGACACGGACCTGTCGTGATCGCGACCGACACGGGCCTGTCGTGATCGCGACCGACACGGACTTGTCGTGATCGCGACTGACACGGACCTGTCGTGATTGCGACCGACACTGACCTGTCGTGATCGCGACTTACACCGACCTGTCGTGATCGCGACCGACACCGATCTGTCGTGATCGCGACCGACACGGACCTGTCGTGATCGCGACCGACACGGACCTGTCGTGATTGCGACAGACACCGACCTGTCGTGATCGCGACCGACACTGACCTGTCGTGATCGCGACTTACACCGACCTGTCGTGATCGCGACCGACACGGACTTGTCGTGATCGCGACCAACACCGACCTGTCGTGATCGCGACAGACACCGACCTGTCGTGATCGCGACCGACACGGACCTGTCGTGACTGCGATCTCATCGCATGTTGTACATGAAGCTGCGGCCGCATGTGTTAGCGCTGACTGGCCGTCAACGCATGATAATAATACTAGTTGATTGATCACAGACATGACAGTCAGTAATGTAAATAAGTGAACACAACAAATCAACAACAGGTAGTTGCCATTTCCTTGACCGTCTCTGATTTTGATGAAAGTTGGTAAGTCTATGAAGACTTGCATCTAAAACAATCGTAGACATTTGCATGTTTCTAATATTCTTATTTTTTGTTGGGACCCGTGAAAAATGAAAATTTTGGTTATGGCCCGCGGAGTATCAATTTTTTCAACTTTTGCACCATGCACCGTAGAGGGATGATTTTTTTCAACCCACCCCACAAGCAAGAATGTTCTTTTAAATTTATACTTTTAAATTTATATTTATATTTTCTATATACTTGTTGCTCCATCATAAACTTTCACCATGGGACCGCGATGGGATCAAAAGATATCACCGAGTAAAACATCGAATGTCGGTCATTTGCCTGATCTTTTACACATTTGAATATTTCACGCTCAAACACGGTGTGTAGTCGAGGAGAAAAAAATTAATCAAAAACTTTAAATGTACGGCACAAAATTCTCCATGATTGTTGTAGATGCAAGTACCAAGTCTCATTGAAATCGGAGACGGTCAGGTTTTTTGCTACTCGGCTCCGTTGACTGGACGTGGAAAACATGTTTGACATGATGACAAACAAAGAACATTTGTCGGTCAAAATCTAGTCATTCAACGAAATACATACAAAATATGGGAGTTTATTAAGTGAAACTTGGTTCTTGTTATTCTTAAATTCTGCTACGGAGTAAAAACATTTTTTTACAAAGTACTGTTTCGAATGTATCTCGTAAATTGAAGAGCCTCTGAAAGCAAAATAGCAGCAATATCGTGAAGTTGATTGTTCTCCATTTGGAAGTACAACAATGAAGTGAAACCTCCATCCATGGTTCTTTTTAAGGGGCCAGGAAAATAAAACCATCCATCCTGGAAAATATATAACGTTGAGTATGTGACACTAGGATAGGACAAAGCAGAAAAACAATGAATAGAGGTTTCACTATATATCGATAGAACAGAACCATTTGTTTCTGCTAGGAATGTAATAAAAAGCATATAAATAAACAAAAGTAGGCCTATCTGTGCAGTGTAACCTGACAAAAGGCCAGCCTGGAAGTTGTGCTAGTGACTTGATAACCTAGCTGTCAGGTGGTTACAGGATTATTTTCAACTTACTCTTGAATCAAATAAATATATATATATATCTTTATTAATGAATAAATATTAATATTTATTGATGAATATTGAGGTTTAGTAGCGATTCAACCACATTTGTATATTGCACCTTGACCTCCCCCCCCTCTCCCCTCCCTCCCTCCCCCTCCTCGTGGGAACTCGTGAGCCTGTCGCTAGTCGAGAGTAGGCCCTCGGCTTCGTACTTCACAAAGTATCAATATCATCTCATGTTGGTGTTGTTGTCAAAGAAGTGAGCTACGTTCACGCCAAGA
Source organism: Brachyptera risi (assembly GCA_964007535.1). Lineage (NCBI taxonomy): Eukaryota > Metazoa > Arthropoda > Insecta > Plecoptera > Taeniopterygidae > Brachyptera > Brachyptera risi. The sequence continues at coordinate 49,848,310 of OZ023331.1, forward strand.
TGTATTGAGGGTTGCGTTTGTTTGTGGCCAGGAGATGATGCCCTCACTTATCTTGAAAACACGTACCTACCATACCGTGAGTACTTATCTGTGTAATATGGATCGCTGCTCTATCTGGTGGTGTTTTGTAGAAACGGCTGATAGGCTGGTGAACTTGATGACAGCGAGCTGGCCTTGAACATATCGTTAGTTCCTTCTATCACCACTTATCTACGCACGGTCAATAGTACTTTGAACGTGGACTGTGAATTGGAACACATTTTTAACATGGGAGGGATAGGAAGTGAAGACACCATCTCAACCGGCAAGCCAACGCAACCCTCAATGCATCTTGGTTCATGCCGATATAGAATGTTGTATTCTTAATAATTAATGTAATGTAATATATATCTTTATTAGCAGTAGGCCCAAGCTGCTCACATAATTAAATTCACAGTACACAAAATTCTCAAAATAAAAAGAAAATACAGTACTAAGTTATTCGTTACAATTAGCAATTACCTATAGTTGCGCAGATTCACACATATTCTTCTAATAAGTACATTTATCCCAAAAATTAAGATTGTTTTTCTGATATTCCTTGGGCATGATTTTTTTTTCTTCAATTACTGGTATCTTACAACATTCTCGTCTGAGACTACGTGTTTTACTTGAATTCTCCACACTCTCAGGCAATCTATTATAAATTCTCGTACCTTCAACAAAGATTGAGCCATCTTGTTCTTCACGTACTGTTCTTATGATATTACTATTTTCCCCAACATATCAACAGACCTCTGGCCACTCGGAAGTTATTACCAGAGCACTGATAGGCTGATGGACCGAGCCTTCTGATTGGCTGCCAGCTGCTAGTTGCAGACATTTGGTGCAACACATTACAATGGAAAACAGATCATCGTGGTTTACAGTCAAATAATAATCCTCTAAAGCACAAAGTGGGCTTCAAATACATTTCATTCAATTTCATTTTTGAATCATTTTATCCTTGTTTTTGAACATTATTTAGATTCATTTTTCATTTTTTCTCGCATTACATTTTACAATAAGAAATCGCATGAGAGACAGGCCTGATGTTTTTTTTTTTTTTTTTTTTTAATGACATCGAAACTTGATACAAAATCATTGTTCCCCAATCAAGGCTAAGGATGAAAGATAGGATCGTTTGGACGGGGCACCTCAAGGGCGGTCTTACCACCCCATTTTAATTATTTAAAACTAATGAACTTCAACATCAGGACTGCGCTGTCCTGTTGCTGTGTTTTGTCGCTGTAATGTTGCTAATATTTCTTCAAAAGCTTTCAAAATCTATCGTAGTTTCATCTGTTTATCGAGATTTTTTTTACAATTCTACTAGAATAAATTATAGTATTATTTTTAAAGTTCAAAGCGAAGATGGATCGTTGGGCTGCAAGCTGTCGCGTGGGTTTGAGTCCCGCACGAGGCGTGGGTTCGAGTCCCATACGAGGCGTGGGTTCGAGTCCCATACGAGGCGTGGGTTCGAGTCCCGCACGAGGCGTGGGTTCGAGTCCCGCCATCACTAGGCCTGACGACGACGACGCTGGTTGCTTCAGCTCAACAGGCCATCAGAGAGTTCTGTAGAAAGTGTTAACCAATGTTTACTTTGAAATGAACAAATATTATGCTATGCTCTACAGGAAGTGGGGTTTCCTCTGATGAATCTGCATGCTCTCTCTCTCTCTCTCTCTCTCTCTCTCTCTCTCTCTCTCTCACTCTCACTCTCTCTCTTGGCCATGCAGTCATGCTGGTGGTATTGTTTGGCTAATAGCCCCTGGGTGACCGCAACAGTCTTATCGCTAGCAGGCTGGGAAGTAGTTAGTGGGTCGCTCAAAGCTCGGACCAATACTCAGGGGGGGGGGGGGGGGGGTGCTCAATTTCAACACTCTGAATTACACTTTATTCTCTGTAAACACGTTGTGATCATTAATTGACGTGAATTGTTCTTGGAAATGCTCAGTAATCCCAGTCCATGATTGTACACCTTGTACACAAAGCCTTTGTAAGTGTATGATAGGCTTACCATACACGATGAATTTGATCCAACTTTGAAATGTTTAGATTCAATAAAATCAATAAATTGATCAAAATCAATAACTCTGAAAGTTTTCAGAAATCAACTTGGGGCCATCAATTTTTGAACTTCTCGTTGTTAAACCAGGCAAACGCGTTATGTGTTGCCGCGTTGATGGATGAGCTGGAACATATCAACTTATCTTTGGATTGGTTATTACTTAATAGCTTTGAGTGATTTAAAAAAATTACATTATATATTTTTTTACATCAAAACGGCTGATCCGATTTGAGTGTAAGTTCGGAATAATGTGTATCATTACCAGATTAAAATTCCCTGAGAATTTGAATTCTCTCTGATGAAATATTTTTCCTGCATTTTTTTCTCTGGGTTATTCTTATGGGATTTTTGAAAACTTTGAAATGAGTTTTCTCAGAAGTGGTCCAACCGATCGCGCCTCAAAACTATACAGTATCGAATTAGATAATGATACTTGTGTGTGCCAAGTTTCAACTAATTTTGAATTTTCGTCTGACCTGTGGAGCGCGAAAAAAAAGTACTTTTTTTTCGAGTATGGTGAAATTGAGTCTGCTTCGCTCATCCAAAAATCCTTCATTGCTGGGCAAATATCGAATCTAGGTAGCAGTGAATCTCGGTAACCTAAATCTGTATTAAATGAGCGTAGCGAAGTCTCCATCCCACTCCTATAGAGTTTTGTCTGTATTATTTATTTTTTATTTTTTTTGTAGACACTCCACAGGTTGCAGGGTTTGACTGATCGACATGTTCCCACAATATAGGCCACGACCGCTTCCTTCCCACTATCCTTCCCAATACCCAAGAAACCTTCATCTCATCATCTCATCCATCATTCATCCGACGCCAATAGATCTTAGTTATCATTATAGTGCGTCGTTAAAACCCAATATAAAGAAAACCTCCTAAACTAATATCTAATAATACCTTTTTTTTTTTCAATAACATCGAAACTTGATACAAAATCATTGTTCCCCAATTAAGGCTATGGATGAAAGATAGGATCGTTTGAACGGGGCACCACGAGGGCGATCTTACCACCCCATTTTAATTATTTAAAACCAATGAACTTCAACACCAGGACTGCGCTGTTGGTGACCATAACTTTAATATCTAAATATAATAATATCCCCTGATAGAAATATAACAATAATAATAATATCTAATAATAATAATAATATCTAAACTAATATAATGTAATGTGAACTGGCAGCAATTGAGCCTAGTTCCGGTCTGGCGCACGGCCCTCTGGGAGTGGTAGACCGCAAGACGTTGACAGCTGAGTCACCGCCTCTTGGGGCTGGCCGTGCCGGCTGCAGTGCGTCCAATGGTCCCCACTAGCTGGCCTGATCATGACCCTACTGGGGCTTCTCTTGCTGGCCCCAGGCCTGGTGCTGGTGGCGTGTGGTGAGGGCAACGAGACTCTGGTGCCGCGTCTAGACCTCGTGTGAGTATACCGACATCATTACCTTCATTTATCACGGGTCTTATACACTAGACAAGTATAATAAGTCCAAGTGATGTTATGTTTTCAATTAATGACATTCTATTTTTTTTATTTTGTGTTTTAGCGACGCATTATAATGATAACTAAGATCTATTGGCGTCGGATGAATGATTAATGAGATGATGAGATGATGAGATGAAGGTTTTATGGGTAATGGGAAGGATAGTGAGAAGGAAGCGGTCGTGGCCTATATTGTATTTGTTTGTATTTGATCAGTTTTAAGATAATATGTGAATGAATTGCTAAAACATAAATACCAGTAAAGTAGGGTGACTTGAACCCACAGGTGTGACTTTGCCCTTTTGTTGGAAGAAGTTTCAAACTGCTACAAATGAGAAAGTTTTAATTTTATCGTATCCATTTTTTTTTTGTATCCCAATAGATAAGTATCAAAATCAAATTACGTAGCAAAATGGATACGATAAAATTGAAACTTTCTCATTTGTAGCAGTTTGAAACTTTCTCCAACAAGAGGGCAAACTGTACGGTACACATAACACTATCATTTTACTGTAACGGGTGGACCATTGGCTAGCTCGCTGAGCCGTCATTCAGGGGAGACCGGGGTTCGATTCCCGTCTCGGCCGACCATCCTGACTGAGGTGCATCGTGGTCTGTCATTTGTCCTCACTTGTTGGTCGTTGTCATCGTGAAGCCCCGCCCCCTTGAGCAATCACAGCTTGTGTGCCGTCATGCCAATACTGACATCTCACAGCAGGTTGTTCTCATGTAGCACCATGTGGCGGGGGGGGGGGGGGGGGAGCAATGACGTCATCGTGAAGCCCCGCCCCCTTGAGCAATCACAGCTTGTGTGCCGTCATGCCAATACTGACATCTCACAGCAGGTTGTTCTCATGTAGCACCATGTGGCGGGGGGGGGGGGGGGGGGGAGCAATGACGTCATCGTGAAGCCCCGCCCCCTTGAGCAATCACAGCTTGTGTGCCGTCATGCCAATACTGACATCTCACAGCAGGTTGTTCTCATGTAGCACCATGTGGGGGGGGGCAATGACGTCATCATTGTACTACAACAACATCCCACGAACTGTTTTCTCTCTCATCCAGCCTCAGTGTGCCTTCCGCTCAATAAAACGTCACGTATGATAACTCGTGTATATATATATATATATATATATATATATATATATATATATATATATATATATATATATATATATATATATATATATATATATATATATATATATATATATATATATATATATATATATATATATAATATATATATATATAAATATATATATATATATATATATATATATATATATATATATATATATATGAATATATATATATATATATATATATATATATATATATATATATATATATATATATATATATATATATATATATATATGATGTCTGAAGTTTTGAGGGCCGATGGTTGATGGTAATGGTTAATCATTCTTCCGACGCCAATAGATCTTAGTTATCACTACTGTCATATTTTACATGTATGCTTGTACAGTAGGGCCTACGTTTGTTATCAGGGAACTCTATATGATTAAATATGTATATTTTTGATCAGTGTATTTTGTGATGTTACAACTTGAATTTCAGTTTTGAAATATTATTGTTAATGAATGAATGAATATTAGGGCTCAAAGGCGCATCGACAGCGAGGTCATTTAGCGCCTGATTATATGTTACAGTGTTTTATCATGTTATTCATCATCATCTAATCTTCACTCTTAATACCAATGCTGATAATGTCCGGATATATATCACAACATCGGTTTATACTTATAATGTGCTCCGGACTTTTGGATACTGAAAGACTTTTATGAGGTCCGCAAACCTGCCCCCCCCCCTCCCTCCCCCCTCACTATCAGCACAAATTATGAAACTCTGTCCAGAGTTTGTGCTAGGCGTCTAGATTTTATGCCGAGAGTTCCAGAATTTGTGCTGGGTAACTTTCCGAGAGAATCGCTTGTCAGAAACGAGATGTGAAGTTCACACAGCCTCGGCACAGATTCTGAAACTGCACACGTATGTTCGCCAAGCTCTTATGTCGAGAGTTTCAGAAACGTTTGTGAGATAAAAATATTCAAATTCAAAGAATACAAATAGAAAAAACCTCAACCTTCTATAAACGTGATGTTTTTATCGTGTTTTCTCTTATCGACCACAACGTCGCCGGAAAGGTGCCGGCCGTGTCGACCAGGGCGGTTTTCCCGGCGACGTTGCGGCCGACCGGAGTATTTTCAGCCCAATGCCGTGTCCATATTCGGATCTAAAGGACTGTTGTCCATCTATTTTAAATTCACCAGGAAATCCCGACCCGAAGTCTGGAAGATATGGGTCAAAAACCGGACACATGTGTTTTCAGAATTTCTACTCTCGATCAACATTGGCCTCATGGGACTAAAACATGGGTCCGGGTTTTGGTTCATATCTTCCGGACTTCAAATCGGAATGTTTGGGTGAATTATTTCTAGATTATAAACAGTTCACCAAATACGAATATGGACACGGCATTATGCTGAAAAATTCCGGTCGACCGCAACGTCACCGTGAAAAGCCCCTTCCGGCCGCCACGACCGACACCTTCCCGACGACGTAGCGGTCGATAGAGATTTTTTAGCGTAATGCCGTGTTCATATTTGGATTCAACAGACTGTTTTTCATCTAGTTTAAATTCATCCAAGAATCCCGATTCAAAGTCCGGAAGATATGGGCCAAAAACCGGACCCATGTTTTAGTCCCATAAGGCCAATGTTAATTGACTCTGAAGAAATCACATGGATCATGAATTGGAACAGATTTTTTCTGAAAGTGAAATGCTCGCCATTTCCACACTGGTCACACGATTAGGCTAGTTTTTCAGCACGTGAATTTGGATGCAATAATCTACGAATGTCAAGAAAAAAAATGAGGAAAAAAATTAATTGACGAATTTTTCTTTCAATGTGGCGACCGTGGTCAAAACGGAAAAATGCGGTGGCGGGCGAATGAGTGGGTGGAATCGATTGCGTTGAAGACTGCCGGATTGAAGAGGATGATCCCTCGAACTTTTTCAGAAAATCCATTTTCCGAGCAAAGGTGTCGACAGTGGCGGCCGAAGAGTGGTCAAATTCCCGGCCCTGTTGTTGTCGAGAGGAATGTTTTAGCGTAATGTTGTGTCCATATTCGGATTCAACAGACTGTATTACATGTAGAACAAATTTTATCCCAAAATCCCGATTTGGAGTCCGGAAGATATGGGGCAAAAACCGTTGTCATGTTTGTTTTCACTGTTGTGCCCTGCGTAGTAAATAAACTATCGGGGATACTGCAAAAATCTCTTCGAATAACAGCTACAAAATATTTTGAAAAAATATAAAAAAATGAAAAAATATGTCTTTTTCTCTTCAAATTTCGTGTTTTTCTTTCGGGTACATTTACAACATTTTTTCATTTTTTTTCATTTTTTTTTTCGTTGATTTGAATTTCTACTAGATGAACCAGGGACTGCTGAATCCGAATATGAACACGGCATTGCGCTGAAAACATCGTCTCGACCGCAACGTCGCCGGGAAGGTGTCGGCCGTGTCGACCGTGTCGACCGGGGCGGTTTTCATAGCGACGTTGCGGTCGACCGGAATTTTTCAGCGCAATGCCGTGTCCATATTCGGATTTGACGGACTGTTATTCATCTAATTACAATTCTCCCAAGAATGTCGATTCGAAGTCTGGAAGATACGGGCTGAAACGGGACCCATGTTTTAGTCCCATAAGACCTATGTTAAATGACTGAAGAAATTCTCCCAAGCTAGATATGTTATTCTGTGTTGTTGTCCCGTGTTCCAGGCCGGTGAGCCACGGCAAGTACCGGCTGGAAGTGTTCGACCCGGCGGGGCTGCCGGAGGGCGGGGTGAATTGCTCCCTGGAGGGGGGCAGCCTGCTCAGAGCGCCCAGCGTCCACCTGGAGCACCAGTCCAGCCTCCACTGGCAGGAGCACCAGCGCGAACAGCTCCAGTACTCCCTCACCAAGGACGTGTACAAGATCATCGTCGAGGGCGAGGGGTACATCAGCTGCAGCGCCGCGCAGGGGGAGGGGATGACGGAGAGGAAGCTCTACAGGTGGGTCTTGGCTGCTCGCGGTCCAACTCCAGGGTTCAGCCCAGGGATTCCTGTACCGTTAAATACAGTTTTAGAAGATATTACCGAAATGAAAACGGTAGAAAGCTATATTATCCCATACTAACAGCATGGTCACAGCCTCTTTGAATGAATGAATATCAGGGTTGAAAGGCGCATTGACAGCGAGGTCATTTAGCGCAGTCTCCTTGAGTCTTGGGTTCAAGTTAAGACTGGGTTTATCTTGTACAGCCACAGTCCAACAGGGAGATTGTTGACACATTCAGATTCCCTCTGCTTGTTTGAAGGGCGTTTCTGGTTCTCAATCATGCCGTGGGTTTAACCCTACCCTGCACTGGGATGTTATACATAAGGTCTGGATATGTTGCCATGGTACTTGAGTTATCTAGAGAACATTATATCCTAGTCTCTCGGAGCTAGCCAGGGGTAGGACGTTATTTCAAGTGACATCGCGGTATTGGTTCCGTCGTCACAATTGTTGCAAGTTTTGTGACGTTCCAATATGGCAGTATTCAATACTTCAGCATGATAGTCCTCTTACAATACATATGCTTAATGACCCCACCAACATCCAGGCTACATGAGGACAGGAGGCTGCTTTTTCCCGGACATCAAAACGACCGCCATTTTGTTTCAGATATACCGACCACCTGTTCGCCGTCCACATTCTCTACTCGCACCAACAACCACAAGACATTCCTCAACTGACGAAAACCTTGACGACAAACCTCAACAAGTACATCAGCACGACCTACCTGAAGATAGACAACATCCGTGCGATTCCCGTCCGCCAGACTCGTCCCTCCGACTCGTCCCTTCTTGTCGTGTACCACGTGGCGATCCAGACGCTCGCCCAGGAGTTCCGTCTGCCGCCTGAACCGCGCCGCCACCAGCTGGACAAGGAGTACAAGGACTGGGAGCTGCTGCTGTTCCTGGTGAGCGTGTCCAGCAGCTACCTGAAGGAGGGCAGGAACCAGGACCAGACGATAGAACACCTCAGGAGCACCAGGTACTGTCATCGACATATCGCCAAGGCGCGGTTTAACGGCACGATGAAGGAGCTCAACTGGCCGAACACCGAGCTGGGGCAGAAGAGGGTCCCGCTAGAGCTGTGTGTCGACAGGGAGGGGCGGAACATTGTGTTGGAGTGCGCCGGAGACTTCATTGAGGGCGCTTACTGGGACTACAGTCATATGATCTACGAGGTGAGTTAGTTATGTGTACCGACTCTTATTGGACTGATTAGGGCAGAAAAAAGCGCCAATAGAACAGAGACTTTTTGTCGGAATGAGCCAGGGATCTATGTGATGTCCTCAAGGGTCTGTATTACGGCCTCACCTTTTGATCATTCATGTAAATAATGTGTTTCTATGTAAATAATTGTTTCTGTACATGTATTTGCTATTGATTCGACAGTGGTTCGGGAGTTCCTCAAGGATCTGTATTACGGCCTCTCCTTTTCATCATTTATTTAAATAATGTGTTTCTATGTAAATAATTGTACCTGTGCATGTATTTGCCATTGATTCGACAGTGACGTGTTCTGGTTTGGGAGTTCCTCAAGGATCTGTATTATACAACCTCTCCTTGTCATCATTTATTTAAATAATGTGTTTCTATGCACGAGATTTGTTTCTGTCAATGTATTCGCTAATGGTACGACAGTGACTTGCTCTGTTGTTGATTTTATTGATGTCGGGAATATCTTACTCTAAACATTCAACTCGCACAGATGAACAACAGGCCGTGGCAAAAGTTGAAATATTAGTGAATATTATGAATAAAGTGAATAATGTAATATAATATTATAGTGATATTAGTAAATAAATGTATTATTTCAAATTTTCCGAGCAAGGTGAACAAAGGAATTCTAAGATAACTTAAATCATTCGAGTTTTATAAAAATGATTGATGAAAATCTTGACACGGTTGAGAAATGTGCATACCGAGTTTATAGTTATCATTATTGATAGTAGCAATTGACGGCTCGAAATGGGCGTGGCTTCACCAGTCGGCCAGTTGGATCATATCATCTGTGGTCAGTTCAAGATACCCGATCGGATCTTTGAATTTCACTACAGTTCTAACAGCCCTGTTGATTCTGACGTCATGGGGGCGGAGACTGCGAGTCATCAATTAGCAGACGGAACACAAATGACAGTTCCATGCCAGTAGAGTTGAGGCATGTCCAAGCTGACATGGCTGAGTGTTCCAGTGCCAGACTCCCCCCGAGCTGACCACGCATCTTCACCACATCCTCGAGTCAAACTCGCGCACGCGCTCTCCCCTGGCCAGCACGCTCGACCTGTTGACGCCAGCCACCGCGCTGTCCACCGCCGACATCCGGCTCGTGGCCGACATCCTGGCGTCGACCGACCCGGACCTGGTCGCGACCTCCGACCTCCGCGTCGTCGCCGACCTCGCCGACTCGCTGCTGCGCTGCCCCGGGCTGCAGGCCGCGCAGGCGCAGTCCAACTCCAGCAGCCGCATCCTGGAGGCTCTGGACCGCATCCTGAACGCCGCGCCGGTCCGCGAGGCCAGCCGGCTGATCGTGACGGACAGGTTTGTCACGTTGGTAGTGGACCTGGCGGCCAACAGGGACGGGGAGGATGTGCGAGGGTTGGCAGCGCTGGGATACGAGGGACACTTCAAGCAGAGCGTGAGTACAGGGGTCTTGTTGGTTCTGGTTCACACCACGTTCAGACATCGAGCGCTACAAGTTAGAGCTCTCGATGTCAGTTACGCATTTCAATTCTATCGATTTATCTCAATTCCAGATCAATCGATCCAAGCTCTTGTAAAGTTGTAATGTATCATTATTTGTTGTATTATTTGTTTGATATACTATAATTACTAATTCGTTGATAAATCATTAATGATGGCTTACTGCCTTACTCAATAGTAATACTATTCAAGTATTTATAAGTTATATTGTATAATATGTCAAATGTGTACCGATTTTCTCGGAAGAGGGTTAAAGTCCTGAATAAACACTACCAATACTAACAACAGTTGGTGAACACAGGTACGGGGTATTGGAGGTCGCACTTGCATCACATCACACTGTGTCTGTGTCTGTGTGTCTGTGTGTGTCTGTGTGTCTGTGTCTGTGTGTGTTTATAAAACGATACGAGATTGATTGCTTGGTTCCTTTAAGGGATGAAATCCTATCACCAAAATCGAGACAAAAAATATTAGTAAAACCATATATCGTTACAACGATACAAAATCAGACACGGAAATAAAATTCCCATAAGAACGAAACTAAAATGAATAGAGTGAAAGTTGTTCAATATGTATAGTTGCATTATCGCAACAACACAATGTGTGTTTAGGCCTACGATTCATCCATATTGTTTCATGGAGAGGAAGAAGTTACACACCCTTAACTACATATCCGCTCTAGATGAGTGTGGATCTGCTCTAGACATGGGCATCTTTGTTGATTAACATTATTCACTATTGCTTGGTATCCTTCTCATGACACGGCACCTCCACATATAATAAGATCACTTCATGCGATCGTGGCACCTCCACATATAATAAGATCACTTCTAACGAACACGGCACCTCCACATATAATAAGATCACTTCTAACGAACACGGCACCTCCACATATAACTTGGTCTCGTCACCCGAACACGGCACCTCCACGAGTAACTTGATCTCGTCCCCCCCTATTTTGGCACTTCCACGAGTAACTTGGTCTCGTCCCCCCCTATTGCGGCACCTCCACATATAACTCGATCTCTACCAACGAACACGGCACCTCCACATATAAGTTGGTCTCGTCCCCCGAACACGGCACCTCCACATATAACTCGATCTCTACCAACGAACACGGCACCTCCACATATAACTCGATCTCTACCAACGAACACGGCACCTCCACATATAACTTGGTCTCGTCCCCCGAACACCGCACCTCCACATATAACTCGATCTCTACCAACGAACACGGCACCTCCACATATAACTTGGTCTCGTCCCCCGAACACGGCACCTCCACATATAACTCGATCTCTACCAACGAACACGGCACCTCCACATATGACTTGGTCTCGTCCCCCGAACACGGCACCTCCACAGCCTCTCATTGATCTCAGCTAATATTACAGAGCGTCGCTCTAGAACCAGTAAAAATGAAACAATAAACCAGATTAGTTCCTTATCACTGATAGATGACTCTCAGTCGTACGGACCCAAACATCTAGACGACAAATAGGTTCATCGTTCATTCTAGTATTACTAGGCAAACGCGTTATGTGTTGCCGCGTTGATGGATGAGCTACTTATTTCAACTCATCTTTGGATTGGTTATTATATATAGGCCTATACACCTTGAGATCCAAACAATTAAGTCACTGCCATCTTATTTTTCCTAATCAATTCCTATGATAATGAGGAAGGCTTTGTTTTAATCGTTTACAGTCAATTGGTGACACCTGTTGCTTGAATTTAATATGTATCTCTGAGTGATTTACAAAAATTGCATTATACATTTTTTCACATCAAAACGGCTGATTCGATTTGAGTGAATGTTCGAAATAATGTGTATCATTATTATATTGAAATTTCCTGAGAATTTGAATTCTCTCGGATGAAATATTTTTCATGAATTTTTTCCTCTGGGTTATTCTGATGGGATTTTTGAAAACTTTGAAATAAGTTCCCTCAAAAGTTGTTGAACCGATTGTGCCTCAAAAATCTTGGCGGCCATATTGGACATTTACAGATAGAATCTAAGCAAGGCTTTCTATATTATCACTAATATATGTCTAATATGTGGGAAACTTCCTGGTTTGCAAAGCGGTGTGAAGCTACTGCCAAGACACAGCCTTGTTAACATTGAGTGTATAAGATATCTCGGTGATATATGTCTATGGTGGTAAGTACAAGAACCCGCAACACATGTCAGTAATGCGGGTGGCCTGTGCGCAGGAGATCGTGCCGCTCACCAGCGCCGACAGTCTAGAGTCACTCCTAGAGATGGACGTGGCACTAGCCGTGCTACTGCCACCCCAGCTGCTCGACCACACCCGGGCACGCCGCCTCGTCGTCAACCTGTTCAACGACGACGCGCTGTTCGGCTCGCGGTCAACGACGCGGCGCGTGGTCAGCGTCACGATCGACGGCAAGAAGCACCGCAACCTCGACCCGCCACTGGTGCTGGTCTTCGGAGACGGGACTCGAACCCGGGACCATGGCAACACGACACGTGACTCGACAGCAGGTGACAAGCTCTAGACACTATATTCTACCTGTACACGTCATTCCACTTCCTTTTCTCTCTCTCTCTCTCTCTCTCTCTCTCTCTATCTCTCTCTCTGTCTCTCTCTCTCTCTCTACTACATCCTCCTCATAACCTCTCCATACTTTCTCTTTTTCCTAGAACGAATCAGAACGTTTCAAAGAATTAGACACAGCATGAGGCTTGTGTTTACCCTGTGTGGCCCCAGTAGCTGTAGTAGCTCAGCTACAAATGTTTCTGAGAGAGTGAACAAGGTGGTATTGTGTGGGCCGATTATGCTGCCTCTCTTTCTTTCTCTCTCTCTCCCTCTCTCTCTCTCTCTCTCTCTCTGTGTCTATCTTTCTCTCTAACAGTGCGTCTGTCCCCAGACTCGCCGTGCGTGTTCTGGCAGTTCGACGCGTCGCCTGCCGGCGGCAGCTGGTCGCACGCCGGGTGCGCGCGCGCCACGCCACCCGACCATGCGCGCGCCACGTCCGTGTGCGTGTGCACGCACCTCACGCACTTCGGCCAGCTGCTGCGTGACTACCCGGCCGACCTGCTCGACTCCTCGACCGACCGGCTGGCGCTGGACGCGATCACGGCCACAGGGTGCGCGCTGTCGCTGCTCGGCCTGCTCGGGATCGCCGTCACGGCCTGCTTGATGCCCGGCTGGAGCGCAGGCGCGAGCAAGAAGATCCAGCTGAACCTGTGCGCCGCCCTAGGTCTCATGATGCTCGCCTTCCTGCTATCCTCCTTCATGAAACCTGCCCACAGCGACATATCCGTGCTGGCATCCTCCTCGTGTCTCTTCTCTGGCGTCCTCCTGCACTACTCGATAGTAGCCTCGTTCTGCTGGATGCTGGTCGCCGCCTGGGGCCAGTACAGCAGACTCACCCGGCCCCTGGAGTCTCTCAATCGCAGACCTCACTTCGTGCTCAAGTCGTGCATGTTCGCCTGGGGCGTCCCCTTCGTGCCCTGGGTTGCCGTGCTCGCTGTCAATAGCCACGCCTACAACCCGCCCAACTGCTACCCTAGCGGCGTCTACCTGCACTACTCCGTGCTGCTGCCGGTCACGCTGGCTGTGTCGCTCAACGGGACCATCTTCATCATGATCATGTGCTCTATCTACAACCTGTGCGGCCTGGGCGGCGGCTTGGTTCACCTGAGGAACAACCAGAGCGCGCGCTCGAAGGCGTTCCGCAAGGCTCTGACCGCCATGTTTCTCTTCATACTGCTGGGCTTGTCGTGGGTGTTTGGCATCCTGGGCTGGAGCTACCTGTTCTGCGGGACGGCTACCCTGCAGGGGCTGGCCATGTTCGTCTTCTTCGTGGTCCTGGACAAGAGGACGCGAGGGATGTGGGCCAAGAAGTTCGGGAAGAAGAAGGAAGACAAGTTCAGGAGCTCCAGTAACAGCGACATCGTTAGGAAGTGGCCGTCGGATCAGAAGAGGCCGTTGAGGAATAATCTGACGCGCATTTCCATGATCAGCGAGTGAGGGGAGGGGGATGATGGTTGGGGGGGAGCTGCAGGATAGGTCACAAGACAAGAAGGAGGATTGAGTGGGTAGAGTTACCGATGGAGGCGCCCCTAGTCTCCATAGGGCAACAAGTCCCTGCCAGGGTTTTTCCACAGATATAAATGGTCATGAAACTCAAACAGTGCAAGATATAAAATCAACAAATACATCACAAGATGCAGACAATATAATGTTTGGAAAATGCTAACGAGTCAAATGTTGTAATAACCAAGGTGTAAAGATCAGTTGTATGTAACAGTAATACTCGATATTTCCACCTTACAGCGTACCGTTACATGCAAATAACACGTAACATATTGTGAATGTTTATTATGGATGACAGTATTTTATAAGATACTTCTCTGAATGGTGTAAAGATCAGTTGTATGTAACAGTAACACTCGATATTTCCACCTCACAGCGTACCGTTACATGCAAATAACACGTAACATGTTGTGAATGTTTATTATGGATGACAGTATTTTATAAGATACTTCTAAATATTACGCTGTGGGTGAGTTCCTTTTAATGACTGAATATGGGCGTGGTTAATCAATCGGCCATCTAGGCCTGCACCATTTGAAATAGTCTGATTGGATACCTCAGATTGACCACAGTTGAACAGCTCACGTGATTGGATATGAGTCTGGTGACGTCAGAGGGGCGGGGAAACGGAAGCGTATGACCTTGGATTAGACCTATCGTCCGACGGGTACGCAACTCCTGCTTATCCAGACCGTCTCCAGAGCTGGGAAACTCGAGGCTGGACTGTTGGCTCTTCCAGTATTACGTGATGAATACAGTTCACTTCATGTTGTAATCAGGATTACTGTGATCCTCAATGTTTACTTGGTCGAGTAGTGGACTGCTTCTTCCTATTTGTGCGAGATATGTTCTTCAGAGAAGACTCCAATGTAGACTCTCTCCAGAGCTGGGAAACCTGAGGCTGGACTGTCAGGTCTTCCAGTATTGCGTGGTGAATACAGTTCACTTCATGTTGTAATCAGGATTACTGTGATCCTCAATGTTTACTTGGTCGAGTAGTGGACTGCTTCTTCCTATTTGTGCGAGATATGTTCTACAGAGAGGACTTCAATGTAGACTCTCTCCAGAGCTGGTCAACCTGAGGCTGGACTGTTGGGTCTTCCAGTATTGCGTGGTGAATACAGTTCACTTCATGTTGTAATCAGGATTACTGTGATCCTCAATGTTTACTTGGTCGAGTAGTGGACTGCTTCTTCCTATTTGTGCGAGATATGTTCTACAGAGAGGACTTCAATGTAGACTCTCTCCAGAGCTGGGAAACCTGAGGCTGGACTGTTGGCTCTTCCAGTATTGCGTGGTGAATACAGTTCACTTCATGTTGTAATCAGGATTATTGCGATCCTCAATGTTTACTTGGTCGAGTAGTGGACTGCTTCTTCCTATTTGTGCGAGATATATTCTACAGAGAAGACTTCTATGTAGACTCTCTCCAGAGCTGGGAAACTTGAGGGTGGACTGTCGGGTCTTCCAGTATTGCGTGGTGAATACAGTTCACTTCATGTTGTAATCAGGATTACTGTGATCCTCAATGTTTACTTGGTCGAGTAGTGGACTGCTTCTTCCTATTTGTGCGAGATATGTTCTACAGAGAGGACTTCAATGTAGACTCTCTCTAGAGCTGTGGAACTTGAGGCTGGACTGTCGGCTCTTCCAGTATTGCGTGATGAATACAGTTCACTTCATGTTGTAATCAGGATTACTGTGATCCTCAATGTTTACTTGGTCGAGTAGTGGACTGCTTCTTCCTATTTGTGCGAGATATGTTCTACAGAGAGGACTTCAATGTAGACTCTCTCCAGAGCTGGGAAACCTGAGGGTGAACTGTCGGGTCTTCCAGTATTGCGTGATGAATACAGTTCACTTCATGTTGTAATCAGGATTATTGTGATCCTCAATGTTTACTTGGTCGAGTAGTGGACTGCTTCTTCCTATTTGTGCGAGATATGTTCTACAGAGAGGACTTCTATGTGGACTCTCTCCAGAGCTGGGAAACTTGAGGCTGGACAGTCGGCTCTTCCAGTATTGCGTGGTGAATACAGTTCACTTCATGTTGTAATCAGGATTACTGTGATCCTCAATGTTTACTTGGTCGAGTAGTGAACTGCTTCTTCCTATTTGTGCGAGATATGCTCTACAGAGAAGACGTCTAAGTGGACAGAAGAAATGTGGCGCGATAAATTACGTGCACTCGTATAACTCATTTACCTTTCTGTTTTCATTCATTCATTCATTCGTCTGTTATATCACGAAAAAAATTAACATTTTTTATATTAAAAATATTAGACTCGGCTAAATAACCAGAAGAGAGAAAGATTACAATGAATGAAATGTCACACTGAGGATAGAAATGTCATGATGAATAGTTAAAGAACAGATTACAGATAACCTTGAACTCGTAGACGTGGTGCAATGTATGAGGAAGTGAAGTAACTTGTACCGCGCTGAGGCCACGTGTTTGGTTTGTGGCAATTAGCTGGTTGCAACGCTGTTGCCTGTCCTTCGGTACGATGGATTTGATCCAAGGTTCCTCGGAATATATTTTTTTAAAGATTTCAAATTTCATGTCTTTCATATTTCATATATTTCATATTTTATACATTTCATATTTTATATATTTCATATTTTATATAGTTCATATTCTATATATTTCATATTTTATATATTTCATATTTTATATAGTTCATATTCTATATATTTCATATTTTATATATTTCATATTTTATATATTTCATTTCCAATATATTTCATATTTTATATATTTGATATTTTATATATCTCATATTTTATATATTTCATATTTTATATATTTCACATTATATTTCATATTTTATATATTTCATATCTTATATATTTCATATTTTATATATTCGTTATTCCATATATTCCATATTTTATATATTTTATATTTTATATATTTCATATTTTATATATTTCATATTTTATATATTTCACATTTTATATATTTCATATTTTATATATATTCCATATCTTATATATTTCATATTTTATATATTTCATATTTTATATATTTGATATTTTATTTATTTCATATTTTATATATTTCATATTTTATATATTTCATATTACATATATTTCATATTTTATATATTTCATATCCAATATATTTCATATTTTATATATTTGATATTTTATATATCTCACATTTTACATATTTCATATTTCATATATTTCACATTATATTTCATATTTTATATATTTCATATCTTATATATTTCATATTTTATATATTCGATATTTTATATATTTCATATTTTATATATTTGATATTTTATATATTTCATATTTTATATATTTCATATTTTATATATTCCACATTTTATATATTTCATATTTTATATATATTCCATATCTTATATATTTCATATTTTATATATTTGATATTTTATATATTTGATATTTTATATATTTCATATTTTATATATTTCATATTTTATATATTTCATATTTTATATATCTCATATTTTATATATTTCATATTTGATATATTTCACTTTATATTTCATATTTTATATATTTCATATCTTATATATCTCATATTCTATATATTCGATATTTTATATATTTCATATTTTATATATTTGATATTTTATATATTTCATATTTTATATATTTCATATTTTATATATTTCACATTTTATATATTTCATATTTTATATATATTCCATATCTTATATATTTCATATTTTATATATTTCATATTTTATATATTTGATATTTTATATATTTCATATTTTATATATTTCATATTTTATATATTTCATATTATATATATTTCATATTTTATATATTTCATACTCAATATATTTCATATTTTATATATTTCATATTTTATATATCTCATATTTTATATATTTCATATTTTATATATCTCATATCTTATATATTTCATATCTCATATATTCGATATTTTATATATTTCATATTTTATATATTTGATATTTTATATATTTGATATTTTATATATTTCATATTTCATATATTTCATATATTTCATATTTTATATATTTCATATTTTATATATTTCATATTTTATATATTTCATATTTTATATATTTCATATTTCATATATTTCATATTTTATATATTTCATATTTCATATATTTCATATTTTTATATATTTCACTGTCTATATACGAGTCACTCTTCTGCATGGCTCAGTCACCCAAGACTGTGCTTTAGTAATTATTGAACTCACCGTTGGGCGCGGGTTCGAGTCTTTGTGAACGCCCTTTCACTCATCATCAAATAACAATTAATTCTATCATCACCTGCTCATTCGTAACCCCAAATAGCCCAGCTGTTGGTGGGGTCGTTGAGCAAATAATAATCATTATCTTGTATATTTAGAACTAATTGATAAGGCGTATGTAGATCTAAACAAATTGTGAAAGTGTTTTAATATTAAAGTAGTAGATCAGTTAAGTAACAGTAATAAGCGAGGGGTGAACAACTGGTAGATTTAGTGTGCACTAAATTTCAGATTTCAAGGGACTTCAAGGGATTTCAAGAGATTTCAGGAAGATTTCAAGGGATTTCAAGGGATCTCAAGAAGATTTCAAGAAGATTTCAGGGGATTTCAGGAAAATTTCAAGAAGATTTCAGGGGATTTCAAGAAGATTTCAAGGGATTTCAAGAAGATTTCAATGGGTTCAAGGATTTTCAAGAGATTTTAAGAACATTTCAATGGGTTCAAGGGAATTCAAGAAGTTTACAATGGGTTCAAGGGATTTCAAGGGATTTCAAGAAGATTTCAAGGGATTTCAGGAAGATTTCAAGGGATTTCAGGAAGATTTCAAGGGATTTCAAGAATATTTCAAGAGATTTCAGGATGATTTCAAGGGATTTCAAGAGGATTTTAAAGGATTTCAAGAAGATTTCAATGGGTTCAAGGATTTTCAAGAGATTTTAAGAACATTTCAATGGGTTCAAGGGAATTCAAGAAGTTTACAATGGGTTCAAGGGATTTCAAGGGATTTCAAGAAGATTTCAAGGGATTTCAGGAAGATTTCAAGGGATTTCAGGAAGATTTCAAGGGATTTCAAGAATATTTCAAGAGATTTCAGGATGATTTCAAGGGATTTCAAGAGGATTTTAAAGGATTTCAAGAAGATTTCAAGGGATTTCATGGAGATTTCAAGGGATTTAAAGGAGATTTCAAGGGATTTAAAGGAGATTTCAAGGGATTTCAGGAATATTTTAAGGGATTTCAAGAAGATTTCAGGAAGATTTTCTGATAAGTGTAGACCCCTACACCAGATTTCAGGAGTTGTTTACCTTTCGGTAATAATAGTAATACAATAGTGATAAATAATCTTTATTGGCATGTCAATAGTTGTCTGTCTTTGAAATGTCTCCTAGCCTAATCCATATTGTAAGTAAGCAGGCCTAATACATCATAGCTGTGTATAGGTCTTATATTTTTATACTCGTATATCTAATACATAATGTGTGTACCTCAACATCCGTGCCAGTGTTAATATTGTTCCTTCAAACCTTCCAGTCCCGACTGTATTCCTGTCTTTCATCTCATTTTCATCCAATGAAGGATTTACAAGTTCAGCATTCAAATAACAACAATAAATAGAATGCAGATCATATGGACACTCAGTTAAGAAAACATAATCACTATAAAAATAATATCAAAATGTATGAATACACGGTGAATGCTATTCTTTATATACTAGGAAAACGCGGGATGCGCGTTGTGAGATGAGCATAGAAGTATGGCAATCTAGAATGAAAAATAACTTGTCAGCTCAATTTACATCAACAAACCTTGACTTACTTCAAACGTTCAAAAACCTCACCTGCAACTTGTTGATATTTACAGTAACCTGCAACCTGTCGCATAAACACTTTGCAAAACCAATTGATCCAAATATTCAATAAAATGTACACGTTTATTGCGTTTTCTTCATTATTTCTCATTCGATTGTTGTAAAAATCTCTGAAAAGGTGTATAATAGTATTTTTCACTTTCTGTGAGAATTTGAGAGCTTTTGAAAAATTCTTGTTTCTCAAGTATTTTTCCTCCGGGTTATTCTTATGAGGATTTTCCAAACTTTCCGATTATTTTCCGGAAAAACCTTCCGACCGATTCCTCTGAATAACAATCCCAACCTATTCTGGTATGACACCAACGTTCAGAAAAAGTTTCAAGTTGATTGATCCATTTCTCTGACCTGTATGCCGCGTACATAATTAAAAAAAAAAAAAAAAAAAAAAAAACCAACATAAAAACGAAGCCCATTTTTTTTCAGGGTGTGAAATGGAAAGCTTCGCTACGCTCATCTAATAACAAGCATCGCCAAGCCAATAAAGATAAAAAGTAACAAAACAAAATTTATAAAATTATAAAAGTCATATGGACAGTTGATGTAAGTTATAAAATGCATGCGATTATGAACGGTATTAGATGAGGTGGAATATAATATGATATGGATGCTATTTTTTGTAAATACTTGGCATCAATCAAGTCAGCTTGATGATAGAACACAACAACACACACACGCTGTGAACACTCGATCAGGATCCAGGTTCTGGACCAAGTCGCTTCACCCCGAGCTACAACATGAGCAGGAGTCCACGAGCGCAGAGACAGAGCACGCAGAGACGGCCCAGGTCGTACCACGTGATCCCCAACAGTCAACAGCTGATGACATCTCTGTCACTAACGTCATTCTTACGAACATACAATCATGCTCAACTCGTTTAAAATGTCAATACTGTGAAATGAGAGCCTTTCCCAGTAGTCACGTGATGTCACACGATACTGGCTTCATTGTCGTTAGGGGTGATTGATACTTTCATAGCTATAGCTCTGTCGGTATTTTATCAGTATTTGAACGTAAGTGTATGTTGAATTAGGTTTCAGCTCATTAAAGAAGCATATGGGAACACCCTACCATATATATACATATACGCAGAGAGAACAAAAACAAGAGCAAGAGAACTGAGGTGTGCATGAGGGACAAAAAATAAATAAAAATATATAATAATAATGATTATTAGATATTTAGTTGATATTTGTCAAGTGTTAATAAGATGACGATCCTTTTCTATAGGCCTAAACAATATTTTTTATGTTATTCAGTCCCAGGATCTTTGCCACCAATGTATGTATTGACCGCAAACTGGAAACTTAAAATGACCGGAAACTGGATTATATATATTCTATATATATATATATATATATATATATATATATATATATATATATATATATATATGAATATATATATATATATATATATATATATATATATATATATATATATATATATATATATATATATATATATATATATATATATATATATATATGCATGTATACCAAAGTTTGGGATGATTTCACATTAAATCTTCAAAATCCCACTTATACATCATCATCTGATTTATTTCAGTATCTTGTATTGTACTTGTGGTTGTATTGTACTTGTGGTTGTATTGTACTTGTGGTTGTATTGTACTTGTGGTTGTATTGTACTTGTGGTTGTATTGTACTTGTGGTTGTATTGTACTTGTGGTTGTATTGTACTTGTGGTTGTATTGTACTTGTGGTTGTATTGTACTTGTGGTTTATTGTACTTGTGGTTGTATTGTACTTGTGGTTGTATTGTACTTGTGGTTGTATTGTACTTGTGGTTGTATTGTACTTGTGGTTGTATTGTACTTGTGGTTGTATTGTACTTGTGGTTGTATTGTACTTGTGGTTGTATTGTACTTGTGGTTGTATTGTACTTGTGGTTGTATTGTACTTGTGGTTGTATTGTACTTGTGGTTGTATTGTACTTGTGGTTGTATTGTACTTGTGGTTGTATTGTACTTGTGGTTGTATTGTACTTGTTCTTGTATTGTACTTGTGGTTGTATTGTACTTGTGGTTGTATTGTACTTGTGGTTGTATTGTACTTGTGGTTGTATTGTACTTGTGGTTGTATTGTACTTGTGGTTGTATTGTACTTGTGGTTGTATTGTACTTGTGGTTGTATTGTACTTGTGGTTGTATTGTACTTGTGGTTGTATTGTACTTGTGGTTGTATTGTACTTGTGGTTGTATTGTACTTGTGGTTGTATTGTACTTGTGGTTGTATTGTACTTGTGGTTGTATTGTACTCGTTCTTGTATTTTGGCTCGTGTATTGCACATCTGCCTCGCGGTTTGTTGTCATCCGACATGACCTTGACCTGGCTGTGACCTTGACCTGCGCGAACCGAACCGCCCGGCGACCATCCCCACCCAACAGTATCAGGTCAAGACGAAACAACATGAAACTCTCTCAGTTTCAAGCAAAAACCATGTTCAATACATCCGATGTGTTCTCAAACACCCGCTTCTTGCTCGATCCAAGTCTGAACCGGAGCTGCGGTAGTTTCACGGCCCGTGCATGTTGTGGCTCAGCCTACTATCGCACCGCGTTAGAAGCTGAAGTCAGGTCGGGCTATGAGGCCTGCAGAGGCATGAGTCACTTCATCGCTCAATCGTACCCCCGTACAACCTAGCTGTTGGTGGGGTTGGCACCATTGAGATGAACAAAAAAAATGAAAAATTTGTGGGGATAAACTGTATTTGGTCCAGTATCTATCTCACTTACAGTAGACTCTTATAGTGCAGGGTTTATTACAGTATTCTCGTTTAGTGACCGCAATTATAAGTACATACGTTGCGGTTTCATAAAATCGAATATCTTTTCTTTTTTCCTCTCGAAAGTTTTCATTTTCACCATCCGCGACATTACAACCCCTAATATTTGTTATTCCTTTTCAAGTTGGTATTCAGAACGCAAGGGTAGAAAGTGAGAAGGGTGGGGGGTGGGGGGGGGTTGTTGTCTATGACCTTGACCCGTTAACAATAATCCATAAAACAGACCCCCCCCCCCCGCATCAAATCAGAGCGGCCACCAGTCAGTGACCTACGACCTCATCACACGGGCGAACACCTCCCACACAATAAACCCCATTGTCGTCGTGTCATTATCGTCATCGGTGAAAGCAAACCGATCAAACTGATATCATAGAGAGACATTCGTAGAGCGGGCTCATCGATCCGCGACCTAGTTCCCGTGGCCGCCGCCAGCCGGCGCGCGCGCAGGGCACAGCTGGCTGGGTACCACCCGTACAGGCTGGCGTGACATTTGTCGTGTGTTCTCGCGTCTGTCACGGGCACGATCTAAACACCACCCACAGGCACACAGAGAACAACACCCGCACGGGAAGATTCCAGGACGACGCGAGAGAGTCCCGCGGGATGATGGCGTTGACAGCGGGTGAGTCGAAGCAACAAGTCAGTTAGGTCGTGGGAGTGAGTTACCTGAAGTGTCGGTGTAGTGTGGCTAGCTAGTGTGCTCGGTGGGTCAGTGTAGAGAGGGGGTCACCGTGCAATATGGTCGGTGATAACGCTATCACGCGTGCGATAATTACTGCTGGTTAGTTAATTAGTGGTTATCGGTAATGTGTTGGAGACTAACTACCCGTATTGTGTAATTACTTGATTTATGTTTTTACAGTTTTGACGGATTACTTCAATAAAACTGTGTATAAACATGGTGCAGTTCAGTTGTGTAATGATAGGTGCTATGATTTGTCTAAGAATGAGATATGTTAGGGTGGTGGGTCTGTTTTTGGGGTCCACGCCCCCCATTGTTGCGAGGAAAACACCGTAGTGTCGTGTCGGACGTCCTGCTTGGGGTCTAGTGGCGACATATGGACGCATGTGTACACATATATCTGGTGTTGATTGATAGACCCGCCAACAGCTGTCCGTGGTGTCACCCCCCCCCCCCCCCAAGTCACAGACGTGATGACCCCCCTTTGACGATGTCACAATACAGTCAATATTAAAACTGGGATATCAGGGAGGGGTAAACAACTAGTAAATTTGGTGTACACCTGATTTCAGATTTCACTGATTTTCTGGAAGATTTCGAGGGATTTCAAGGAGATTACAAGGGATTTCAGGAAGATTTCAGAGAGATTTCAAGGGTTTCAGGCAGATTTCACGAAGATTTCAAGGGATTTCAGAGAGATTTCCAGGGATTTCAAGGGATTTCAGAGATATTTCCAGGGATTTCAAGAGATTTCAGGAAGATTTCAGGGAGATTTCAAGGGATTTCAGGAAGATTTCAGGGAGATTTCAAGGGATTTCAGGGAGATTTCAAGGGATTTCACGGAGATTTCAAGGGATTTCACGGAGATTTCAGAGAGATTTCAAGGGATTTCACGGAGATTTCAGAGAGATTTCAAGGGATTTCAGGAAGATTTCAGAGAGATTTCAAGGGTTTCAGGGAGATTTCAGGGAGATTTCACGAAGATTTCAAGGGATTTCAGAGAGATTTCACGAAGATTTCAAGGGATTTCAGAGAGATTTCCAGGGATTTCAAGGAATTTCAGGAAGATTTCAGGGAGATTTCAAGGGATTTCAGGAAGATTTCAGGGAGATTTCAAGGGATTTCAGGGAGATTTCAAGGGATTTCACGGAGATTTCAAGGGATTTCACGGAGATTTCAGAGAGATTTCAGAGAGATTTCAAGGGTTTCAGGGAGATTTCAGGGAGATTTCAGAGAGATTTCAAGGGTTTCAGGGAGGTTTCAGGGAGATTTCACGAAGATTTCAAGGGATTTCAGAGAGATTTCACGAAGATTTCAAGGGATTTCAGAGAGATTTCCAGGGATTTCAAGGGATTTCAGGAAGATTTCAGGGAGATTTCAAGGGATTTCAGGAAGATTTCAGGGAGATTTCAAGGGATTTCAGGGAGATTTCAAGGGATTTCACGGAGATTTCAAGGGATTTCACGGAGATTTCAGAGAGATTTCAAGGGATTTCACGGAGATTTCAGAGAGATTTCAAGGGATTTCAGGAAGATTTCCTGACAAGTGTACACCAGATTTCAGGAGTTGTTAACCCCTCGGTTATCACTTGATATTGTGTTATTCAGGCAAAGAAGTTCAATCACAAAGATGGAAACTATTCACAGCCATCCAAATTTTGCAATAAAATATAATTCATTCAAGTTATGTGGCGCGAACTGATTTTCCTAAATATTGGAAGAAATGAATAATATGCAGTATAAATGTGAATGTCACATCACATAGTGTATACCCCCCCCCTTGTCACACATTGTCACATGTTTGATTACCCCCCCCCTTGTCACACATTGTCACATGTTTGATTACCCCCCCCCCTGTCACACATTGTCACATGTTTGATTACCCCCCCCCCCCCTTGTCACACATTGTCACATGTTTGATTACCCCCCCTGTCACACATTGCCACATGTTTGATTACCCCCTCCCCTCCAAGAGTTGTGGACGTATTTATGGACAGCCCCCAGGTTAGGTTATACGGGGGTACGAATGAGCAGGGAATAATGATGAAGTGTTGATAAGTGAGAGGATGTTAACAAAACCCCATGCTTTATGCAGGACTCGAGCCACCCGCTATGCTCACTTGAGTTTCTAAAGCGGTGCCATAGCTGACTGGGCTACGGGGAGAGGCCAGAATATCTCCAGCGATTCTTTGGTAGACACGGACATATGTCACACGTTTCTGCCATTGATTTACATTATATACATTATTATTTATTAATTTATATTGAGTTTAACGACGCATTGTACTGATGACTGCGATCTATTGGCGTCGGTGAATGATATGTGAGATGATGGGATGAAAGGTTATTTTATTAGGTGTTTTTGCATAATGGGAAGGAGTCGGTAAGCAATCTCAAAATGGTTATAAATAACACTAAACCGTCATTCAGGAGACCGGGTTCGATTCCCGCCATGCTCGACCATCCTGGAAGGGCCCGGTTTTTCGTGGTTTCCCTCTGTCGTTCAGGTCAATACTGGGATGGTTCCTTAACAACAAGCCACGACCGACTCCTTCCCACTATCCAAAACACCTAATGAAATAATCTTTCCTTGAGAATGAGTCCTGAGACAGCTGCTGGTGGGGTCGTACCCCCAGCGAGACAGCTGAGGGGTGTGGGGTCGTACCCCCAGCGAGACAACTGAGGGGTGTGGGGTCGTACCCCCAGCGAGACAACTGAGGGGTGTGGGGTCGTACCCCCAGCGAGACAGCTGAGGGGTGTGGGGTCGTACCCCCAGCGAGACAGCTGAGGGGTGTGGGGTCGTACCCCCAGCGAGACAACTGAGGGGTGTGGGGTCGTACCCCCAGCGAGACAGCTGAGGGGTGTGGGGTCGTACCGCCAGCGAGACAACTGAGGGGTGTGGGGTCGTACCCCCAGCGGGACGGCTGTGTGGTGGGGTCTGACGGCTTGTTTTGTTACAGACAGCGAGAACTTCAAGGAGAGGCTGATCCGAAGCGTCAAGAAGGAGGTGAGTTCAGACAACACGTGAAACACATGCGTTTCACACTTATCTTTATACACGTGAAACACATGCGTTTCACACGCACCCTCAGACACGTGAAACACATGCGTTTCACACTTATCTTTAGACACGTGAAACACATGCGTTTCGAATAGATTCAATACAATATGGCTGTCGAAAAGTCTCATTTCATTGTTAATTTGTTTGAACAGTATTTAATCCATGATTTCACATTGTCAAGAAATTAACATGTCATTTATATATCCTAAAAGATTAATAAAATAAATAATTGGATGAGCGAAGCAGACTCAATTTCACCATACCCGAAAAAAAAGTCCTTTTTTTTTCGCGCTCCACAGGTCAGACAAAAATTTAAAATCAGTTGAAACTTGGCATACACAAGTATCCGTATCCAATTCGATACTGTATAGTTTTGAGGCGCAATCGGTTGAACCACTTCTGAGAAAACTCATTTCAAAGTTTTCAAAAATCTCATAAGAATAACCAAGAGAAAAGAATTTATGAAAAATATTTCATCCGAGAGAATTCGAATTCTTGGGAAATTTCAATATAGTAATTATACACATTATTCCGAACTTTCGATCCAATCAGATCAGCCGTTTTGATGTAAAAAAATATATAATCCAATTTTTTTAAAACTTGGATCAAGGACCAGACTTTATAATAAGCATTGATTTCAAGCTATTTGAGAATTGAATTTATTTTAAAATAAATATATCCTTCTAGTACAAAATTATCATAAGTTACTAGAAGAATATATGTAAATCAATGCACGGCTCAGGTTTTCCTTGTACAACTGTTAGCGAGTCAATTGTACAGGTAAACTGATGGGAAACAAACAAACTGAAGTAAACAATAATTGACCAATGTAGATGGGCGTGACTTATACAAAGCAGGGGAAATCTTAGATACCTTGATTGGTTATTTGCCTATTTCCCCCGCTTCACTGTCCACTTGATTGGTTTATATATTCTGTGACATCACGAGGACGGACGATCTACATTGGTCAATTACACTTGTGAGTAAGAATCAATGACGAATACACCAGATACAAATGAATAAAATTAACGATACCAGTGTCGATGTGTGTCGGTTGAGGGATTGAATGCAGGTTAACTGGGGTTGCCTCAATGTGCCCTTGTTCTAGTCTACATATAAAACAGTATCTCGTCTTGTGAGATGATGGAATCGCCCGATACTATTGCCTCTGCTATGCGAGCCTGCTATCCGACTCACTGATGCTCCCTCACAAGTGCTCAGGTTGGAGCGCCTGCCAGCTGGTTGGATGAGCGAAGCGAAGACTCAATCCCACACCACAAGAAAAGAGAGAACATTTTTTTTCGCGTTCCACAGGTCAAACCAAAGAACAAATTCAGAGGAAACTTGTCATGCACTAGTGTGTCATCTTCTTGTAGATCTGAGGCGCAATCGATCAACCCTGCTGAGAAAACCCAGCTCGAAGTTAAAAAAAAAAACACAATAATAACCAAGAAGGAGAAAATTTGGAAGAATATTTCCTTCGAATCAAATTCAAATTTTCACTCGAATCGTATTAGCCGTTTTGATGAAAAAATATATATAATGTAATTTTTTTAAATCAAACGAAGCTATTAATATACCCATTCAGAATCTAAGCAACAAGTGTCACCAATTAGTTAAAAACGATCAAAATGAATAATGAATAAAACAGGAAGGCAGTGAGACAATTGTTGGCATACTAGTAGTAGTAGTATCAGTAGTGTTAACTAACTCTCTTTCGAGGAAATCAGTACAAAAGTTTCATATTTTACAATATAACTTATAAATAGTATTACAATTGAGTATGGCAGTAAGTCATCATTCATGATTTATCAACGAATTAGTATTTATAGTATATCAAACAAATAATACAACAAATAATGATACATTACAAGAATTCAGATTG
Source organism: Brachyptera risi (assembly GCA_964007535.1). Classification (NCBI taxonomy): domain Eukaryota; kingdom Metazoa; phylum Arthropoda; class Insecta; order Plecoptera; family Taeniopterygidae; genus Brachyptera; species Brachyptera risi. The sequence continues at coordinate 49,877,067 of OZ023331.1, forward strand.
ATCGATAGCTTTCCATGACGTTTGATATGCATGTGCCCATATCGCTCACCCAACAGCGCAAGCGTGGCGTTTCCCTGGTAACTCATGTTGACAGTGAGTGTAGATACGCTGTGAGTGGAATTGAATGGAGTTGAAAGCGCATTAACTTCACCGAGCTGTAATGACGTTCAGTCGACTCTTCCCCGTCGTTCCTTAATAAAACCTCCCGAGGGAGGGTCTGGAAACTCTCCCCCTTTAGTCCCATTAGTCTCCTGCAGGTGCGAGATGCTCTCCGCTTGACTTGCCGCCAGTCGACTGGCGCGACATTAAGGTGAATTTGTTCATGTGAGGGACAAAAGTTACCGCCAGGGGACTCTGCAGATGATAACACGCCAACAGTGCAAGGCACGACATCACAAGATGCAGACAATAATTGTACTGACTAAAAGATATTAGTGCATGAGAATAAGAATGAGTCAAATTTTATTATAACAAAGTTGTAAAGATCAGTTGTATGTAACAGTAACACTCGATATTTCCACCTCACAGCGTACCGTTACATACAAATAACACGTAACATGTTGTGAATGTTTATTATGGATGACAGTATTTTATAAGATACTTCTCTGAATGGTGTGAAGATCAGTTGTATGTAACAGTAACACTCGATATTTCCACCTCACAGCGTACCGTTACATACAAATAACACGTAACATATTGTGAATGACAGTATTTTATAAGCTACTTCTCTGATTGGTGTGAAGCAGTTTCACTGCGATACGTTCAGCCGAAAAGCCACTGCGATCGTTTATATGTCGAGTTGTTTCAGAATTCTGGGGGGTAAATATTGAAACGAATGGAAGTTTACAAGGACGATGTTTTTGTGATACCAACATACTTTATCAATTTCATAATATAAAAAAGGTGCTCCAACTCTCATACTAACAACATGGACGTTGTTTGTGGTTTCTTGCGGTCAGTTCAGAGCCAACCGACCCGATTGCTTGTCGCGATTTAGCGGATCCCCTTGTGAACTAGATGTGGATAAGAGTGGCTAGGTTATCGGTGGCATTGCTGAGCATTGTTGATCATGTCTAGTTCTATATAAAAGCGATAGTTGCGCTACAGGCAATCGGGACCCTGAGGGGGCATTCCTGTGCGATTTCAAACTGTTTTAGAAGATAATACTGAAAAACAGTAGAAAACCTTGAATCTTGGGTATAAGTTAAGACTGGGTTATCTTGTACAGGGATAAACCCCCTAGACTCAGATTCTGACTCCGGAAATACGTCACTTTGAAGACTTGAGTCGGAACACCTTCTTTATATCATGATGAAGTGTGTTGGTAGATCACCTCATTGTGTTACAAGTGTTGAAGATTTCGTCCCACGGCAGCTCTAGGATGCCGTGAGTGTCTCTAGGACGCCGTGAGTGTCTAGGTCGCCGTGAGTGTCTCTAGGATGCCGTGTGTGTCTCTAGGACGCCGTGTGTGTCTCTAGGACGCCGTGAGTGTCTCTAGGACGCCGTGAGTGTCTCTAGGATGCCGTGTGTGTCTCTAGGACGTCGTGTGTGTCTCTAGGACGCCGTGAGTGTCTCTAGGACGCCGTGAGTGTCTCTAGGACGCCGTGAGTGTCTAGGTCGCCGTGTGTGTCTAGGTCGCCGTGTGTGTCTCTAGGATGCCGTGTGTATCTCTAGGACGCCGTGTGTGTCTCTAGGACGCCGTGTGTGTCTCTAGGACGCCGTGTGTGTCTCTAGGACGCCGTGACTGTCTCTAGGTCGCCGTGTGTGTCTCTAGGACGCCGTGTGTGTCTCTAGGACGCCGTGTGTGTCTCTAGGACGCCGTGTGTGTCTCTAGGTCGCCGTGTGTGTCTCTAGGACGCCGTGTGTGTCTCTAGGACGCCGTGTGTGTCTCTAGGACGCCGTGTGTGTCTCTAGGACGCCGTGACTGTCTCTAGGTCGCCGTGTGTGTCTCTAGGACGCCGTGTGTGTCTCTAGGACGCCGTGTGTGTCTCTAGGTCGCCGTGTGTGTCTAGGACGCCGTGTGTGTCTCTAGGACGCCGTGTGTGTCTCTAGGACGCCGTGACTGTCTCTAGGTCGCCGTGTGTGTCTCTAGGACGCCGTGTGTGTCTCTAGGACGCCGTGTGTGTCTCTAGGACGCCGTGTGTGTCTCTAGGTCGCCGTGTGTGTCTCTAGGTCGCCGTGTGTGTCTCTAGGTCGCCGTGTGTGTCTCTAGGACGCCGTGTGTGTCTCTAGGTCGCCGTGTGTGTCTCTAGGACGCCGTGTGTGTCTCTCGGACGCCGTGTGTGTCTCTAGGACGCCGTGACTGTCTCTAGGTCGCCGTGTGTGTCTCTAGGACGCCGTGTGTGTCTCTAGGACGCCGTGTGTGTCTCTAGGTCGCCGTGTGTGTCTAGGACGCCGTGTGTGTCTCTAGGACGCCGTGTGTGTCTCTAGGACGCCGTGACTGTCTCTAGGTCGCCGTGTGTGTCTCTAGGACGCCGTGTGTGTCTCTAGGACGCCGTGTGTGTCTCTAGGACGCCGTGTGTGTCTCTAGGTCGCCGTGTGTGTCTCTAGGTCGCCGTGTGTGTCTCTAGGTCGCCGTGTGTGTCTCTAGGACGCCGTGTGTGTCTCTAGGTCGCCGTGTGTGTCTCTAGGACGCCGTGTGTGTCTCTAGGACGCCGTGTGTGTCTCTAGGTCGCCGTGTGTGTCTAGGACGCCGTGTGTGTCTCTAGGTCGCCGTGTGTGTCTCTAGGACGCCGTGTGTGTCTCTAGGACGCCGTGACTGTCTCTAGGTCGCCGTGTGTGTCTCTAGGACGCCGTGTGTGTCTCTAGGACGCCGTGTGTGTCTCTAGGACGCCGTGTGTGTCTCTAGGTCGCCGTGTGTGTCTCTAGGTCGCCGTGTGTGTCTCTAGGACGCCGTGTGTGTCTCTAAGACGCCGTGTGTGTCTCTAGGTCGCCGTGTGTGTCTCTAGGTCGCCGTGTGTGTCTCTAAGACGCCGTGTGTGTCTCTAGGACGCCGTGTGTGTCTCTAGGACGCCGTGTGTGTCTCTAGGATGCCGTGTGTATCTAGGTTGCCGTGAGTGTCTAGGACGCCGTGTGTGTCTTTAGGACGCCGTGTGTGTCTCTAGGACGCCGTGTGTGTCTCTAGGACGCCGTGTGTGTCTCTAGGACGCCGTGTGTGTCTCTAGGACGGCTATAGGTCTAGCGAGTTGACCAATGAGAGTGGTTGTCTTGCAGGTGAAGCAGATCATGGAGGAGGCCGTGTGTGTCTCTAGGTCGCCGTGTGTGTCTCTAGGACGCCGTGTGTGTCTCTAGGACGCCGTGTGTGTCTCTAGGACGGCTATAGGTCTAGCGAGTTGACCAATGAGAGTGGTTGTCTTGCAGGTGAAGCAGATCATGGAGGAGGCCGTGACGAGGAAGTTTGTGCACGAGGAGAGCAGCTCGGTGACGTCACTATGCGGTAAGTACCACACGTTACGGTCAGAGAAGAGCTTCTCCGAGCTGTATGAACACTTGCAACGTGCGCCAAGAGATGGGCCAGGTTCATCTTATCTACTTGCAACGTGCGCTGACCAACCAGAGAAGAGCTTCTCCGAGCTGTATGAACACTTGCAACGTGCGCCAAGAGATGGGCCAGGTTCATCTTATCTACTTGCAACGTGCGCTGACCAATCAGAGAAGAGCTTCTCCGGGCTGCATGAACACGTGCTACGTGCGCCAAGAGATGGGCCAGGTTCATATTATCTACTTGCAACGTGCGCTGACCAATCAGAGAAGAGCTTCTCCGAGCTGTATGAACACTTGCAACGTGCGCCAAGAGATGTACTAGGTTCATCTTATCTACCTGCAACGTGCGCTGTAACGGGAAGTCTTGTTCAGCTGTCTGAACTGTCAGAACCAACTTGTCGACTGCTATTCACAAACCACTCTGCAGGAGATGTTATATCATCACTCGGCGCTGTTATTCAGGCTATTAGTTGTCCAACAGTGTTAAGAAGCTCATGTAGTGTGGTTGGAGACATCTGGTGGAAGGTTGAAGAACTTTTCGAGGTAACATTTAACCTCAATTCGAAGTCCAAGTTTGGCGTCGTCACAGCGTCAACAGTAAACGGTTTCGTGCTCTAAGCGCACGTTGCACGTAGCATGTTGCACGTAGCATGTTGCACGTAGCACGTTGCACGTAGCATGTTGCACGTAGCACGTAGCAGAAGAGTAAGCGTACCTTCATATGCAGCACAGTTGACAACGCCAAGAGTATTCACAGGTCAAACTACCTCTCATTCTCTCCTTCTCCCACCTAGAGCCTCCTGCTCCACTCTCTCTCTCTCTCTGCCCCTCGCTTAGCGCGCCCTTATCTATCTCTCTCTCTTGTATTCTTGCATTCCCACGTTCCTCCTATTTCTATTCGATAAATATCTCCACGGGAAATTCCTGCCTTTGGAACAAGACTTAATATTGAAAGAATTCCATATAGCCATGAAATGCATGAATATATTCATGCCGTACTTTCACAGTCGATGTTTCTTCCTTGGCCGTACCTCATTATACACAGGGCATTTGTCCCTGGGTTTACGAGACTAATGACTAGCTGTTGGTGGGGTTGAAACAAAGAGGTAATGACTTATGCCATTATACAATATTCAGAGCCCCCTTGAACCCCACTCAACTTCCCGCAAGCTTCATTCCAAGTGAATGCGTAACGTCCAGATGTTTGTTACATCTCGTTACATGGCTGCTCATTTAAACATGCAAATTGTTTTCTCATTTATCTACACAATCATTCTGACTTTCTGGAACTTCTTCTGGATTCCACATATTATTCATTTACTTTAGTTATACAATGATATATATATATATATATATATATATATATATATATATATATATATATATATATATATATATATATACATATATATATATATATATATATATATATATATATATATATATATATATACATATATATATATATATATATATATATATATATATATATATATATATATATATATATATATATATATGTATATGTATATATATATATATATATATATATATATATATATATATATATATATATATATATATAAATATATATATATATATATATATATATAGTATATATATATATATATATATATATATATATATATATACATATATATATATATATATATATATATATATATATATATATATATATATATATATATATATATACATATATATATATATATAATATATATATATATATATATATATATATATATATATATATATATATATATATATATATATATACATATATATATATATATATATATATATATTATATATATATATATATATATATATATATATATATATATATATATAAATATATATATGTATATGTATACATATATATATATATACATGTATATATATATATATATATATATATATATATATATATATATATATATATATATTTCTAAGTAAACTCGCCAAGCCAAGTTCACTCTTGGGAGTGTCTTTATTCCAGTATACGCTCTTCAGGCGGCCCCCACCTCTGTTAGGTTAGCTACCTCTTCAAAGCTAAGCAGAAGATCAGCAGTCCCATACCTACAATGTTAAATATGCACTTCTACTGTGTACCTGTTACTCACAAACTATGAAGTTTACAAGAACAAAATTCTCACAGTGGGTACATATAACCTCTGTTCATAAGCTCTGGAAAATGAAAATGATTGGATGAGCGAAGCGAAGACTCAATTTCACCATACCTGAAAAAAGTACCTGTTTTATTTTTGTTGTTCGCGCTTCACAGGTCAAACGAAAATTCATAATCAGTTGAAACTTGGCATACACAAGTGTCCTTATCTTATTCAATACTGTATAGTTTTGAGGCGCAATCGGTTGAACCACTTCTGAGAAAACTCATTTCAAAATTTTCAAAAATTTCATAAGAATAACCCAGAGGAAAAAATTCTTCAAAAATATTTCCTTCGAGAGAATCCAAATTCTCGTTAAATTTCATATAGTAATTATACACATTATTCCGAACTTTCAGTCCAATCAGATCAGCCGTTTTGATGTAAAAAAATATATAACCCAATTTTTCAAATCACTCAAAGCTATTCAAAGCTAAGAAAGTAAAGAAACCAATTAAATCCAAGCAACAGGTGTCATCAATTAATTGGAAACGATTAAAACAAAGCCTTCTTTATTATCATATAAATTAATAATGGGAAATAAGATGGCAGTGATGTAATTGTTTGGATCTCAAGGTGTATATATATAATAACCAATCCAAAGATGAGTTGATATGTTCCAGCTCATCCATCAACGCGGAAACACATAACGCGTTTCCTAGTTGATAATAGCACAACAATGGATTGCTCTGAAATATGAGGTGGGATTACAAAGTGCCGAGTTGAAAGAAATAATACACTGGGATGGTTCCTCAATATGATGCCACGACCGCCTCCTTCCCTCCCATCTGTCCAGCAGACTGAAGAGGGCTAATCCACTATGTTGCTGATATTACACTGGGCTGTAAAATACAGTGCAATGAAACGTCGTCATTTCGCTTGTAAAACTCGTAGTGAAACGAAGTGGCTCGTAAAACCATCGTGTCCTCTCTCTCTCTCTCTCTCTCTCTCTCCCGCTCTCTCTCTCCCTCTTGCTTGAGGGGGGTGGGTCGGGGGCTAGGGGTGCAGGGTGAGTTATGTGCTCTGTGTTTGTCATTCTGATAGCGGTTCGTGCTCTCTCTCTCTCCCTCTCTCTCTCCCTCTCTCTCTCTCTCTCTCTCT